>CM050849.1:33323463-33425848 GCA_027580175.1 Siniperca scherzeri | reverse complement strand
TCGCCTCCACGCACAGCCTGGGCTCTGGAACCCGTCTCCTCGAGAGGGGCTGGGCGCTCCATTTCTCTGGCGTTGCCGGCGGGGAGGCGGCGGGCTGGTGTGGGCCTGCTCATAGCCCCACAGCTCAGCCGTCACGTGTTGGGGTTTACCCCAGTGAACGAGAGGGTCGCGTCCCTCCGCCTCCGGGTGGGGGACAGGTCTCTCACTGTTGTGGCGGCCTACGGGCCGAACAGCAGTGCAGAGTACCAGGCCTTCTTGGGGTCCCTGGGAGGGGTACTAGACAGTGCACCGCCCGGGGACTCCGTTGTTCTACTGGGGGACTTCAACGCCCACGTGGGCAACGACAGTGACACCTGGAGAGGGGTAATCGGAAGGAACGGCCCCCCTGATCTGAACCCGAGCGGTGTTCAGTTGTTGGACTTCTGTGCTAGTTACAGTTTGTCCATAACTAACACCATGTTCAAGCACAAGGGTGCCCATCAGTGCACGTGGCACCAGGACACTAGGCGGAGGTCGATGATCGACTTTGTTATCGTATCATCTGACCTCCGGCCGCGTGTCTTGACACTCGGGTGAAGAGAGGGGCGGAGCTGTCAACCGATCACCACCTGGTGGTGAGTTGGATCCGCTGGCGGGGAGGAAGCGGACAGACTTGGCAGGCCCAAGCGTATCGTGAGGGTCTGCTGGGAGCGTCTGGCGGAGCCCTCTGTCAGCAGGGTCTACAACTCACACCTCCGGGAGAGCTTCTCCCAGATCCCGGGGAGGTTGGGGACATTGAGTCCGAGTGGACCATGTTTTCCGCCTCCATTGTCGATCTGCGGCTCGTAGCTGTGGTCGCAAGGTTTCTGGTGCCTGTCGCGGCGGCAATCCCCAAACCCGGTGGTGGGCGCGGAAGTAAGGGATGCCGTCAGGCTGAAGAAGGAGTCCTATCGGGCCTTGTTGGCTCGTGGGACTCCCGAGGCAGCTGACAGGTACCGGCAGGCTAAGCGTGCTGCAGCCCGTGCGGTCACAGAGGCAAAAACTCAGGACTGGGAGAGGTTCGGAGAGGCCATGGAGGAGGACTATCGGTCGGCCTCAAAGAAATTCTGGCAAACCGTCCGGCGGCTCAGGAGGGAAGCAGTGCTTCACCAACACCTTATGCAGTGCGGGTGGAGAGCTGTTGACCTCGACTGGGGATGTTGTCGGACGGTGGAAGGAATACTTTGAGGATCTCCTCAATCCCGCTGTCACGTCTTCCGAAGAGGAAGCGGAGGCTGGGGACCCGGAGGCGGACTCATCCATCACCCTGGCCGAAGTCACTGAGGTTGTTGGCAAGCTCCTTGGTGGCAAGGCTTCGGGGGTGGATGAGATCCGTCCTGAGTATCTTAAGTCTCTGGATGTTGTGGGACTGTCTTGGCTGACACGTCTCTGCAACATCGCGTGGCGGTCTGGGACAGTGCCTCTGGACTGGCAGACCGGGGTGGTGGTCCCTCTGTATAAGAAGGGGACCGGAGGGTGTGTTCCAATCACAGAGGGATCACACTTCTCAGCCTCCCCGGTAAGGTCTATTCCAGGGTACTGGAGAGGAGAATTCGTCCGATAGTCGAACCTCGGATTCAGGAGGAGCAGAGTGGTTTTCGTCCTGGTCGTGGAACACTGGACCAGCTCTATACTCTCCATCGGGTGCTCGAGGGTTCATGGAGTTTGCCCAACCAGTCCACATGTGCTTTGTGGATCTGGAGAAGGCATTCGACCGTGTGCCCGGGCGCTTTGTGGGGTGCTCTGGGAGTATGGGGTCCGGGGCCCTTTGCTAAGGGCTGTCCGGTCCCTGTATAACCGGAGCAGGAGCTGTGTTCGCATTGCCGGCAGTAAGTCAGACCTGTTCCGGTGCATGTTGGACTCCGCCAGGGCTGCCCTTTGTCACCGGTTCTGTTCATAATTTATATGGACAGAATTTCTAGGCGCAGTCAGGGGCGGAGGGTGTCCGGTTTGGGAACCACAGGATCTCATCTCTGCTGTTTGCAGATGATGTCGTTCTGATGGCTTCTTCAAACCGGGACCTGCAGCATGCACTGGGACGGTTTGCAGCCGAGTGTGAAGCAGCTGGGATGAGAATCAGCTCTTCCAAATCTGAGGCCATGGTTCTTGACCGGAAAAAGGTGGCTTGCCCTCTTCGGTGGGCGGGAGTCCTTGCCTCAAGTGGAGGAGTTCAAGTATCTCGGGGTCTTGTTCACGAGTGAGGGACGGATGGAGCGTGAGATTGACAGGCGGATCGGTGCAGCGTCTGCAGTGATGCGGCGCTGTATCGGACCGTTGTGGTGAAGAAGGAGCTGAGTCGAAGACAAAGCTCTCGATTTACCGGTCAATCTCGCTCCTGCCCTCACCTATGGTCATGAGCTTTGGGTAGTGACCGAAAGGACAAGATCGCGGATACAAGCGGCCGAAATGGGCTTCCTCCGCCGAGTGGCTGGGCGCTCCCTTAGAGATAGGGTGAGGAGCTCAGTCACACGGGGAGCTCGAGTAGAGCCGCTGCTCCTCCACGTCGAGAGGAGCCAGCTGAGGTGGCTAGGGCATCTGATCCGGATGCCTCCTGGACGCCTCCCTCGGGAGGTGTTCTGGGCATGTCCCACCGGGCGGCCCAGGGAAGACCCAGGACACGCTGGAGGGACTATGTCTCTCGGCTGGCCTGGGAACGCCTCGGGATCCCCCCGGAGGAGCTGGAGGAAGTGTCTGGGGCGAAGGAAGTCTGGGAGTCCCTGCTTAGACTGCTGCCCCCGCGACCCGGCCCCGGATAAGCGGAAGAAGATGGATGGATGGATGGATGGATGGACTTCCCTATTCTTACTTGAATCGATCTTCCATATAAAAAGTCTTTAATCCACCTATACATCAGGCCTTTAACCCCTAATGTACTTAGTTTAATTAATAATCCTTCCATCCACAAGCCTTCTCTATATCAAAAAAGATGGCCACTATGCTTTCCCTATTAATCTGCGCTTTCCTTATTTCATGTTCTAAACATAAAGCAGGGTCCATGGTATTTCTGCCTCTTCTGAATCCACTCTCATATTTTGATACATAGCCTTTGCTTTCCATATAATATGTCAATCTTATTATACAGTTCCAGTAGGATGTCCTTAGATGTTTCACTAAGATGATTTATGATAGTGTAACATATCTGATCTTTCCCCGGTGTTGACATCTTAGTTTTCCTGAGAGCACGATTTAGTTCTGACTGTGTGAACGGTATATTTGTTAAATCATTGGTATCTTCCTCTTTCTGTAGTAGTTCCTTATTCCCTTCCTCTTTGCCCCTCTTCACTATTATTATTAGAGCTGTGAATTTTAAGTTTGTGCCGACATCTCTGCTTCCTGCTCGTCAGTCACAGCTGTAGTTCCACTGTCCACCGATACTGGACATCCATACTCTCTTTTAACCCCGTTCATTCTTTTATCATTCCCCGTATTTCAGCAATTTCTGTTTCTCTTCCTACTGAGTTACAAAACTTCCTCCAAAACTCCTTCTTTGCATTCTTAATTGTTTTCCTTACCTTAGCTTGCAACCTTTTATATTCAATAAGATTCTGAAAACTGTGAGTTCTTTTTAACATTTTAAAAGCTTATTTCATGATTTTATTACATTTTCACTTTCCTTTTATGCTTAGCTCATTTCCTTTGCTGCCCCTAGAATGGCTTCACAAACAGCATTATTTAGTTCAACAACTTTTTGCATTTCTTTATCACTAATCTCCTTAAATTTTTCCCAATCAGCACTGCTGAAAACGCATCGATCTACTCCTCCAGTACCATATTCCTCTGCACGCAGCCCTACTTCTGACGTTGGTGTTGTGGGAGAGCCTGGTATTTGAGCTGTGGAGACTGATGGTAGATTGGAAACAGGTGTGCCGGTGATCAGCAGCAGGCGGGAACCCACGGAGCCAGACCAGAAGAGAAACACACACATCCAGAGACGAGTCGGGGACACACCAGGGAAGGAGAGCACAACGGAGAACACATGGCTGGGGAGGATGAGGTGGCTGACTACCACATTTGCTGGTTCCTGTTTTTTCTTCCTCTTCCTGTTATGTTTTATAATGAACAGAAATGATGAAAACAATGTTTAATGTGTCACATTTCTTAACAGACTGCAGTTAAACATTTTGAACCTCCTGTAGAGAGCTTTAATGTTGACGTTATATTTGACTTAAATTTGCATTACATTTGCATTATAACTTGATTAAGTTGTGCAGAGTACTGGTAGCTGAAAGTTAGTCAAAAAGTCACAAAAAATATAAATCACAATAGAAACATTTATTTTAAACTGTCATAACAAATAACAAAAGTAAATAAATGATAAACATTACAGTTACAGATTAAAGCTCAGTATAAAATTTAGCCAACAGTATGATGTGTTGTATAAAAAATGAAACTATCAGAGTCGACCCATCTCTACTGCTCGCCTGATGAACCTGGACTCGCAGACAAAAGGGGATCCACCTGTTTGAAACACAATTTCAAGTGGAACAGAATTTATTGCTTGAATAAAGAATAATAATAAAGCAACATGTCTTTCCTGTTTGGCAGGAAATCAACTGCATGAGCTGCAACAGACATCTGAACCATGCGCATCATTAGTGGACCACGCCTGAGTGACAGCAAGCTTTCGGTTTCTGCTGGAATTTATTTCCTTCTTTCTCTTTGTTCTTGTTGAAATGGTTTTTACAGTGATTAAAAATGCAATCTAACAATCAAATATGATTACTGGTTGTAGAACTGTGGTCTTAAGTTTGATGTTAATTCCATTTAAACTAAGCGCCCAATAAAAGAGGAAGTGAGTACTTAATGTCCACTATTGTGTCCACTAAAGCTGCCTCTCCTGTTCACTGTGGCCCTCGTCTTCCCTGGGCCACTGTCCTCTCACTCAGCCTGAGGACACCTTGACAGCCACTGCCAGTAACCGGTCCTGCGTGGACTACAGCCAACACAGCTTCCCATACGCCGGAGTACTATACACCCACATGGCTGGGCAGAGCTTTTCTCCCTCAGTTGTACTCCAGCTTTTCCCTTCTCAGAATCAGAATCAGAATCAGTAATACTTTATTGTTTCCTGAAGGGAAACTCTTTGTTACAGCAGCTCGCCTTTACATCAGTGCACACAGGAGAAAGTACTAGCAAAAAATATGATACACTATAAAACAGGTCAGAAAATAAATTAAGTACCAGGTGGGTATAAGTACAAGATAAAATAAGTGTGAGGTACCAAGTGGGTTTACCGGTTGATGATGATAATAATACAGTATAATAATACAATGTAATAAAATAAGTAATAAGTAATAAGCAGAGGTGCATGTACTGTGGAGTTAAGTGTAGCTTATTGAGATTATTAAGATATTGCACAGCAGTAATGGAGGTATATAATATCAATGTCAATAAACAGGAAAAAAAAAACTAACATGGGAAAACTAAATATTGCACGAGAGTAGTACACAGAATATTGCACAAGTACTACAGAGATGTAATGATCAATGTCCAGTTTAGTGACTTCGGGTCATACAGACTGACCCTTAGAGGGAGGAGTTAAAGAGTCTGATGGCCACAGGCAGGAATGACTTCCTGTGGCGCTCTGTGGTGCATTGTGGGGGGATGAGTCTTCTGCTGAAGGCGCTCCTTTGTTTGACCAGCACGTCATGGAGCGGGTGGGAGACGCTGTCCAAGATGGCGTGTAGTTTACCCAGCATCCTCCTCTCTGACACCACCGCCAGAGAGTCCAGCTCCACCCCCACAATGCCTCTGGCCTTACGGATCAGTTTGTTGAGTCTGTTAGCGTCTGCTACCCTCAGCCTGCTGCCCCAGCATGCAACAGCATACAGCACCGGCCACCACAGACTCATAGAACATCTTCAGCATCGTCCGGCAGATGTTGAAGGACCTCAGCCTCCTCAGGAAATAGAGGTGGCTCGGGCCCTTCCTGTAAAGAGCTTGAGTGTTCTGAGCCCAGTTCAGTTTATTGTCCATGTGTACTCCCAGGTACTTGTAATCTTCTACAATGTCCACACTAATCCTTTGCATGGAAACCAGGGTCACTAGTGCTATGGCCCTCCGTAGATCTACAACCAGCTCCTTAGACTTTGTCGCATTGAGCTGCAGATGGTTCTGCTCACACCATGAGACAAAGTTCCCCACCACAGCCCTGAACTCAGTCTCATCACCTCCGCTGATACGTCCCACCACAGCAGAGTCGTCAGAAACCTTCTGAAGGTGGCAGGACTCTGTGTGGTAGCTGAAGTCTGTGGTGTAGATGGTGAAGAGAAGGGAGAGAGGACAGTCCCCTGAGGGGCCCGAGTGTTGCTGACCACGCTGTCTGACACACAGTGCAAAAGCATGACAGTTGGCATCAATGATAATATGATAATGATAATGTCGTTAAGTACAGAACTTTATTATTTCTCAGCTCAGACAGCAATGAGAGATGTTGGTGATAGAAGCAGTTTCTCTTCATGGTTTAGTGGAAGCTTCCTTTGAGTTTATTAGTACAATAATAAGACAAACAGTAAATTAAATGTGAAACACAATGATACAGTTCAATGATTAAAAGAGAAAATTACATGTTTGCAAACAACATCATGAGGATACACTGTGTGTGCGCTCCCTGGTGTTCATAATAAAAGCTCATCACAGGCGGTGCCAATAAACCATCCAGTACACCACAGAACAAACTGGGCACTTCTGAAGGGTTTTTACGTTTTTTAAGCTAAAGGCTGTAACACGTCCTGTAGGAGTCGACTGCTACACTGGTAGAAATGAAAAGTTAATATCTTCACCATGAAAAAGTCATCACAGAGAGCTTTATTTCTCTTGTTTATAATGTAACATTATTAAAAATAGCCTGCAGTTACACTTTCTGACCTTCCTGTTCAGGGTGCCACTGTCGTGCCAAGTTATCACAGAGACATTTAAAGCTTTTCACCTGCATTATAATTTGATCAAGTAGTTAAACATTTATTTGTAGCACCAGACTGACCTCTACAGAATACTGGGCGCTGAAGGCTGAAGGCTCAACACAGAAAATATAAACCATGACAGAAGCATTTCTTTAAAACTCTCATTACAAATTACAAAAGCAAAGAAACAGAAATACTTTATTGATTCCCGAGGGGAAACTCTTTTGTTACAGCTGCTCACTGTCACGTCAGTGCACACAGGGATAGAAGTACTGAGCAAATCAAAATATAATACACTATAATACAGGTCAGATAATAAACAAAGTTTTCCACAGTCTGTGTCCGTTAGAAACAGTATAATTACAGATTAAAGATCAATCCAAGGTTGGTGACAATGCTGATACAACATTTCTCAACAGTATGTTGATGCACTTCACTCCTTGTTCTGCATAAGGGGCAGCATCTGTAAGAAAAACGTCAGTCAGCCATCTCACATGGAACAGATTACAGAATAAATAGATTGAATATTTGGTGTAAATATTTGAATCCTTTCACTCCTCACAAAGACAGAAGAGATTGGGGAGTGATGACATCAACAGCATCATGACCAATAAAAAACAGACAAGAACAGCAACTGCAATTTAATAACACACAAGGAGGGGTTACAACCAGGCATGACAGCTCATGTTGCTCGTAAGGAACAAGGACTGTTTATTGATTGACACTCAGATCAAACCATTGGTTCATATGTAAGCCTCATTTAAAGTCGTGGCTGTCACAGTCTGTCTCTCTACCAGCCCAGATCCTTTTTGGGATCCTAGCTGCTATGTTTCTGTCTTGCCTTGTGTTTTTGCTTTTGAGCTTCTCTCACCTGAACCTGCCTGTACCTGCACCTCCTGATAAAAGACTTCAGTGTTCAGAGTGAAAACTGATGGAGCAGCGACCTCTAGTGACCTCTGTAGAGATCACATGTCAGTCAGCCATAAATTGTATTCTTTCTCATGAGTTGGTGCAGATGCAAAGTGCATTTATAAGAAAAAAAACAGATGTAAGGGGCTGAACAGCAGGCGTGATAACGGGTGGCCCACCAGCCAATGAGATGCATGTTGAGTGCAATTTTCAAATTTTGTCTATTCAACAGTCCATAGAGAGAAAATATTAAAAAATAATTCAAAAATCTTAGACATTGATCTGATGAACGAAATATACAGTTTCTGGTACTTGAATTAAATTTTCAAAGCAAGATGAGCAGATTAAAGTAGTTTGTAAGTAAACACTAAAATAATGTGGAGAATTAAGTAGAACTAAAATGGTGAAATAAAAAATAAGGAATAGAAATATGGTAATATATTCTTTAAAACATATATATATTTTATTTTTTTCATTAGACAAATATACCGTATGTCGTAAAAAATAGCATTATCGCAGAAATACCCCAAAATATTGTTATATTATTTTAGAGCCATATCGCCCACCCCAAGCGCGCGCGGAGTATCGTCTTCTTTTGTGGTATGCCACTGCGCTTATAGCTACAATGAATGCTGCCTCCACCCGACCGAATGTAATTAAACACAGAAAAGTATGACTGAACTTTTTGGGGAGCTCCTCCTGTTGTTGCGGCTGTTGCTACTGTAGTTATTCCGGCTGCTGCCCCGGCTCTCGCTCCGACTCTCGCTCCGGCTCTCGCTCCTGTTCACAACACATGTTCTATTTTTCAGAGTTTGAATAAGAAGCCTGCAATATGTTATATTATAAAACTAGTTAGAAATTTTCTAAAATGCAGTTAAAGTTGATCACAAGCAGCAGATGTCAATTTAGACAATGAAACACATTCCCACTTCCTGTCTAGACAGGAAAACATAAATAAAATATAAAATAACGGAGCACTCCCTTGTTGCTGAAACGCCTAAGGTCAATACACTGAAGCAACAAAATTGCAGGAAACTGCTGATACAAAAACACAAAACAAACTTCTGCCTATTAGTATCTTAACAAATCAACTACTTACAACTTTTTGTTATAGACCTTCAGGCAAACTGAATGAAAAAACTGCTATATTCGTATCTTTACCTGGTTCTCTGTCCGAATCAGTTCTCCAGCAACATCAAAACAGTCTTCCCATTGTCTACGACGTATTTTGTCCTCGATTTCTTTAGTCAACTTTTCTTTTGCTGATTTCCTCAAAAGCTTTTTCACGACATTTTGCCCCTCCTCCAAAATCAGTTTGTCATATAAAACTTTTCCGTTGCAACTTGGTTTTCCACAGCATTTTATGTATCCTAACAATGACATTAAGAATGCCACAATAATGATACCAAAGAGTAAAAGGCCACCGATAAACTGAAAAAGAAAAAGATGGTTATATTATAACAGCATTTCTGTGTTCTTGCAGTCATTTTCTTAAGATAGTTCTCGCTGATCAAGTAGAACAAGACCACAGTGAAATAAAAAGGTAGTACACAACGACATGATGGAAACACTCACCCTGGAATAGTTTTTCAGGTCAGCGATGACGACTCGATCCTTGTCAGTGATATTCTTCTTGTCTTTGCAGGCTAACTGTGCCTGTTGTTCAGAGCGATCATTTCGACAGCAAACATACCAGTCTCCATCGAGTAACACAAAAGCAACCCAAAGCAGACTAACTAAAGCTGTTTTAAAAAGTTTACAGAGGAGAGAACCCAAAAATCTGCAACGGGATCGAGTTGGACATGAACACGCATATCTAGAGACTGTCTGAAATGACCTGTCTGTCCAGAGTATTAAGAAAAATATTATAAAAACTGGCAGAGCCGGGTACAAATAGCAGTCAAAATCTTGTGGTTTGCAAGTGCATTCAAAGTCCCTGTCAAGCACAATACTGTAGGTAAACATCAAAATGATTGCAGCATAGATGTTGAGCTTTCCAGAAGCAAGTTTTGTCAGTACGCTGTCCATCTTCGATGTACAGTTGGCATCAGCTGACAGCCTGCAGCTTATACCCTCTGAACATATACCAACATGAAACCATGTATTTCCTGTTTCTGTTGTGTGCTGCAGATGAACAGTATAGAAAGTGAGTCATCCATCATAGTTAGCCACACCTCTCTCCTGACCGTTGTGTGCTCTACTTTCCCCATGTTCCTTGTGTGTGTGTGTGTGTGTGTACTGGTCTGGCTCCCTGGTCCGCCCTCCTGCTGCTGATCACTGGCACACCTGAAGTCCAATCATCCAATCAGTCTCCACAGTATATCTACCAGGCTCCACCACACTACCAGCACGTCTCCGTACACTTGTATGATATCTTAGTCACGGCTCCTACCTCGACCAAAGTTAAGTTGTCGCTATTGTTGTCTCTTTTGTAATTCTGTCTGTTTCTGCCACAGAGCTATTCCCTGCCAGTCATCACAGCCACAGGATCCTCTCTGATCTCTGCGAGGCTGCCTGCCACGCTACCTGAGCCAGCTGCCGTTCCTGTCCTACCTGCCTCCCCACCCAAGTAAGCTGCCTTGCCGGTTCTGTCCATCACGCTACACGAGCCAACCCAGAACCTACACTCACCGTCTCCGTCCCCGGAGCCTAGCCGTTTCTCCTAGGACCGGGCCTACTTCGTCCTCTCTGGTTACAGTGGACTACACCGGAGTCGCCGCTCTGGAAGAGCGCATATCCACCTGTGATTGCTTGCAGTGTTATAATAAAAATTGTTGCTACCACAATCCAAGTACCACCTTCTTGTGTTCTGCAATTGGGTTCTTAGATTGTGCACTACGACATCCACATTTGAAGGCAAGGCAATGCAAGTTTATTTATGTAGCACATTTCAGTTCATTTGCTTTACATAAAACATAAAAGGGATAAAGACAAAATGTAAAAGCAACATAAGGCAATATAAAAAGACATTTAAATAAGATAAAACAAGCGGAAAACAAGTGAGTGTCTCAGCAGACCTGCAGTTTTCTGGGAGTTTGTTCCAGATATGTGGAGCATAAAATCTGAACACTGCTTCTCCAGGTTTAGTTTGGACTCTGTGGACAGAAGGCAGACCTGTCCCAGACGACCTGAGAGGTCTGGATGGTTCATAACATAGCAGAAGATCAAAAATGCATTTTGGCCCTAAACCATTCGGTCCTTTATAAACTAACAGCAGTTAACAGGTCCAAAATCCTGTTACAACAAAAAGGGCAATAAAGTACAAAATACAAAAGTACCATCAGTTCTGTGAGAAAGACCTACATCAGTGGTGTAGATGGTGGTCTGCACAAATGTGTACATGCCGTTTAAGGCCTGGTCATAGGAGATGCCAAATGAAAAGTGCATCAAAAGGCTGACAGGGAAGACTTGGCCTTGCAGGGAAGGCGCTCACCATCCGGTGTAGTACTCATGTGTTGAGATTTCCAATGGTTAAATGGGCACCAAATTATGTAGGTGCAATCAATTAAATTTGGCAAAATCAAAATTATCAAAGATAATCATAAATAATAACGTCAATGAATAAAGTTCTTGGAGGGCACCACCCTTAAATAAGGAAAAATGATAGCTAATTAATTGATTCAGTCTTATAAAATACACTAAACTATCAATTTGTAGCTCAGATTAATAGGTCACAGGTCGACTGACCAATGGTACCTGGAAGCTGGGTCCATGGGGGGAGTTCACCTGGAGGATTGTGGGAGACTGAGTTCAATAGCTCTCCTTTGTTTACAGAACAGCTAATAAAAAAAGTTCAGCTAAAGTCCCACTAATGAATGAATGAATCTGTGGAGTGCCAGTGGATTCTGTTTCTTGTCATCCCAACTGCCGGGATGTAGGGCTGCCTAAAGATCAGCGTGAACAGCTTAAAGTGTGAGTGTGTATGTGAGAGAGGGAGCGTGTGTGTGTGTATATTTGTGGGTGAGAGTGTGCGCACATCTGGGTGCACAGCAGAAATAATGTGTGTATGTTTCTTTCTTTCAGTATCGTCGCGGCTGCAATCATCGGTTCACAGCATGAACAGGAGGGGGCCGAGCCAACCAGTTCTCATTCCCAGGTCGTCAAATAGTGACGTTTTGTCACGCTCTTTGGCGTCTCATACAGAAGCACAAGGTACCCTTCAGCGTCTGTATGAGATGCACCAGGCTTTCAATGAACTTCAATGTAAAACCTTCTAAGGCAATATTAGATGCTCAGAGGAACTGCTCCAGCCGGCCATTCACTTCAATATTAACCTGACTGTGGTGCTATAAGACGCTGTGAGCATCAGTCCCATTGGAGAACCGAGGAACTGCCGCCCGGAAGTATTTTTCTCACTGTTAATTCCCATGTTAAGGTTTTCTTCAATCTTCAACATTTCTCAAATCTAAAACACAAAAGTGTCCTTGATAAGATAGATTAATGTGACTGTTATCAGTTTAGATTATTTCTCCTTCGATTCTGAGAAATAAAGTTTTTTGTTGTCAGTTTTGGATAGCGGAAGGCTAGGCTACATTAGCCGTGAACCTTAGCCACAGCTGCAAGAGGAATCCAGCTCACTGCTAAACCTGAAATCTGGTGGATGACGTTTAAATTACTTGTGTACCTAATGTACTTTTTGTACAATGAATTTACAGTCATAATCAGCCAGACATAGTGTGCCACATAGGTTTTAACATAGGCATGAAATGCTCTCTGATCCAGGGGAAAACTTTTTCCCATTGGCTGTTTTCGGTCTCAGTCGGTGAAAACACCCCGTAAACCACCCCGTTTGACTCCTGTTTTGGCTAGAATATCAAACACATTTGTGTAAGCAGATTTTAAATATCTAATTGTTAAGTTGGTGAAAATAAAAAATAAATTTTAAACATATTTATTTATTATCCTTTGCATATAATTATATCTATATTTCTATTGTGCAACTGTCCTTCATATATATCTATTATATATATACTGTATGTCGTTTTTATCAAGATTATTCTTTAAAACAGATAGACTTAGTACTGTTTTTATTTCAGAGTGTACATAAACCCACTTACTGTTTTAACAACACCCCCGACCTTGTACTGGTATATGGCATTGACACTGAACAACTCCATTTACTGGACTACACGCCATTAGACAGAGGACTCCTATGCTATGACTTTAGTCCTTCCCAAATTGATCATCTTGTTGATAGTGCTGCAGGGACACTGGGAACGACAGTCTACTCTATTGCCCAACTAAAAAAATGATAATAAAACAAAGAAGGTTAGCTCCATGGTATAACCCACAAATTAAAGCAAACATCGCAAAAACTTGAAAGGAAATGGCATTCCACCAATCTGGAAAAAACTTTTGTCAAGATAGTCTTAAAAAATATAGGAAAGCCCTTCGTAATGCCAGAGCAGCCTACTACTCATCATTAATAGAGGAAAATAAGAACAACCCCAGGTTTTTTTTTCAGCACTGTAGCCAGGCTGACAGAGAGTCACAGCTCCATTGAGACATATATTCCTATAGCCCTCAGTAGTAACAACTTCATGAGCTTCTTTAATGATATAGTTTTAACTATTAGAGAAAAAGTTTATCACATCCTCAACTAGCAACAATTTATTCTTAAAGACAGGAACCTTACAAACAGCTGTAAAACCTGTTATATATTTAGACTTCTTTTCGACCTTCTTCAACTAAATTCAACGATTTCTTCATCCAAGCCATCGACCTATCTTAGACCCCATCCCAACTAGGCTGCTTAGAGAGGTTTTACCCTTATTTAGTACTTCTTTACTAGATATGATCACTCTGTCTTTATTAACAGGTTATGTTCCACAATCCTTTAAAGTAGCTGTAATTAAACCGCTTCTTAAAAAGCCCAATCTTGATCCAGGGGTTTTAGCCAACTATAAACCTATATCTAACCATCCCTCTCTCTATAAGATCCTTGAGAAAGCAGTTGGCAATCAGTTGTGTGAGTTTCTACATAACAATAGTTTATTTGAGGATTTTCAATCAGGATTTAGAGTGCATCATAGCACAGAGACAGCACTGGTGAAAATTACAAATGATTTTCTAATCGCATCAGACAATGGACTTGTCTCTGTACTTGTTTTGTTAGAACTTAGTACTACATTCAAAACCATTGATCATCACATCCTAGTACAGAGACTGGAACAATTAATTGGCATTACAGGAACTGCACTAAGCTGGTTTAAATCCTATCTATCAAATTGATCTCAGTTTGTACATGTTTACGATAACTCCTCCGTGCAGGCCCAGATTTAGTCATGGAGTTCCACAAGGTTCTGTGCTTGGACCAATTCTGTTCACCTTATATGTGCTTCCTTTAGGCAATATTATTAGGGAACACTCCATAAACTTTCATTGTTATGCAGATGATACCCAATTCTATCTAATGATCAAGCCAGATGAAACTAATCAGTCAGCTAAACTTCAAACATGCCTTAAGGACATAAAGACCTGGATGACCTGCAATTTTCTGATGTTAAACTCAGACAAAACTGAAGTTATTGTACTTGGCCCCAAACACCTGCGAGACACATTATCTAAAGATATAGTTACTCTGGATGACATTGCCCTGGCCTTCAGCACCACCGTAAGGAACCTTTTAAAGAGTTATCTTTCATCAGGATTTATCCTTTAACTCCCACATGAAACAAACTTCAAGGACCACCTTCTTTCACCTACGTAACATTGCAAAAATCAGGTACATCCTGTCTCAAAATGATGCAGAAAAACTATTCCTTACAGTTTGGGTTCGGGAGGCAGACACCATCTCCACATTTAAGAGTAGGCTTAAGACTTTCCTCTTTGATAAAGCTTTTAGTTAGGGCTGGTGTGGGTGAGTCCTGAACCATCCCTTAGTTATGCTGCTATAGGCCTAGATTGGAGGGAGACTTCTCATGATGCACCTCGCTCCCCCTCTCCCTCTCTATCTGTATGCGTTCTTATCCCATTAATGTTACTAACTCGACATCTTCTATCTCCCATAGTTCTGTGCTTTCTCGTTTCTCTCCTTCTGTTGCTTTTCGCAGGTATTTCTGCCTCTGGAGCGGCAGAGATTTGTGGTTGTGGGCTTCCTACTGCTCCCATGTTCCTGCTCGACAACCAGTACTGCAATTATTATTATTAGTGTTATTATTATTATCATTAATATATTATTATCAGGATTTCAGCTGACCAAGCTAACTAATTATTTTAACAGATGAGACCTGAAGCAGCAAATGTTTGGTTTGGCCGGTACCTTCAGTGACACAAACAAACAAACAAAGCTTTGCACACAGGGTGCACTGTAGAGTTGAAGGTCATGCCACCTGCAAAATGAAAAGGTATTCGGCAAACAACACTACCACAAGCATTTGTGGTTTCTTTTTCTCAGGCCCATAATTACCTTCTTGTGCTACATATGAACCTAGCTCTCATGAGCCATGTATATCCTGTCACTGTAGCATTGTACTTCACATGTATCTACTTTAAAATTCACTAAACCAGAACAAACAAAACAATAAAATAAAATCTTTTCATTGCTGCAGCTGTTCTGAAATGTGTTGTTTTTCATGTATTCTGCATTGTTGTGTGCAATAATCTTTGCATTTATTTTCACTATGAAATGACTAAAACATTAAAAAAAACTGTCATATGTCAAAACTTTAAATTTCAACATAACATGATCATGAATACACAGCCAACAGTATGACAATACAATATGATATAATGACCTGTGTATGATTGATAGTGTTGATGCAGATGGCTTTGGTTTCTCCACCACCAAGTCCTGAATCGGCTCTATACAGATCCCGAGAATGATATGAACATGAGGCCATGATTGTAGTGATGTCTTGCTTTAATATATCATCAGTTATTGTCAGGTTTTTACACTGCCTCTTGACCTGCAGAGTCTGGATGTATGATTGCAAGCCTCCTACTGCTCCCATGTTACTGCTTGACAACCGCTACTACAATTATTAGTATTAGTCTTATTATTATTATCATTATTATTCCTATCATTATTATTATTACCATCATTATTTTATTAATATTAATGTTACCAGTACCATTATTATTACCATTATTTTAAATCTCTATGTGGAATTTGCATTGTGCTACTGTACCCCCCCCCCCAACCCAACCGGCAGCGGCGGATGGCCGCCCACCATTGAGTCTGGTTCTGCTCGAGGTTTCTGCCTCTTAAAAGGAAGTGGGTTTTTTTGCCTCCGTCACCAAATTTTTGCTCATGGTGGGATTCGTTGGGTCTCTGTAAGTAATATTATAAAGACTACGATCTAGACCTGTTCTATAGGAAAAGTGCAATGAGATAACTTGTTATGAATTGGTACTATATAAATAAAAATGAATTGAATTAATACATTTTTAATCACAAATGTATTTTACTTGCTTTACTTACTTGCAATAAAACATTTTTGATTGCAGTGTGGAAAGTTTTGCTCTGAAAACTATTCTGTTTGACTGCAACATAAAAACACAAAAGTAACCCAACGTTTAGTCTATTTTAGTTTTTATATATAATTTGGCCTTTTAATAATCTATCTATCTATCTATCTAGTGGCAGCTGGAGGAAATTGCAAGATCATCAGCAAACATGCCATCCTTTGCAGGCACATATGCTTTTTTGGTTCTATTACAAATTGTGTATCAGGATTTCAGCTGAACAAGCTAACTAATTATTTTAACAGATGAGACCTAAAGCAGCAAACATTTAGTTTGGCTGGTACCTTCAATGAAAAACAAACAAAAAAAGCTTTGCACACAGGGTGCACTGTAGAGTTGGAGGTCCTGCCACCTGCAAAATGGAAAGGTATTCAGCAAACAACACTACCACAAGCATTTGTGGTTTCTTTTTCTCAGGCCCATAATTTCCTTCTTGTGCTACATATGAACCTAGCTCTCATGAGCCATGTATATCCTGTCACTGTAGCATTGTACTTCACATGTATCTACTTTAAAATTCACTAAACCAGAACAAATAAAACAATAAAATAAAATCTTTTCATTGCTGCAGCTGTTCTGAAATGTGTTGTTTTCCATGTATTGTGCATTGTTGTGTGCAATAATCTTTGCATTTATTTTCACTATGAAATGACTAAAACATAAAAAATACTGTCATATGTCAAAACTTTAAATTTCAACATAACATGTTCATGAATACACAGCCAACAGTATGACATTACAATATGATATGATGACCTGTGTATGATTGATAGTGTTGATGCAGATGGCTTTGGTTTCTCCACCACCAAGTCCTGAATCGGCTCTATACAGATCCCGAGAATGATATGAACATGCAGCCATGATTGTAGTGATGTCTTGCTTTAATATATCATCAGTTATTGTCAGGTTTTTACACTGCCTCTTGACCTGCAGAGTCTGGATGTATGATTGCAAGCCTCCTACTGCTCCCATGTTCCTGCTTGACAACCGCTACTACAATTATTAGTATTAGTCTTATTATTATTATCATTATTATTCCTATCATTATTATTATTACTAGCATTATTTTATTAATATTAATGTTACCCGTACCATTATTATTACCATTATTTTAAATCTCTATGTGGAATTTGCATTGTGCTACTGTACCCCCCCCAACCCAACCGGCAGCAGCGGATGGCCGCCCACCATTGAGTCTGGTTCTGCTCGAGGTTTCTGCCTCTTAAAAGGAAGTGGGTTGTTTTGCCTCCGTCACCAAATTTTTGCTCATGGTGGCATTCGTTGGGTCTCTGTAAGTAATATTATAAAGACTATGATCTAGACCTGTTCTATAGGAAAAGTGCAATGAGATAACTTGTTATGAATTGGTACTATATAAATAAAAATGAATTGAATTAATACATTTTTAATCACAAATGTATTTTACTTGCTTTACTTACTTGCAATAAAACATTTTTGATTGCAGTGTGGAAAGTTTTGCTCTTAAAACTATTCTGTTTGACTGCAACATAAAAACACAAAAGTAACCCAACGTTTAGTCTATTTTAGTTTTTATATATAATTTGGCCTTTTAATAATCTATCTATCTATCTAGTGGCAGCTGGAGGAAATTCCAAGATCATCAGCAAACATGCCATCCTTTGCAGGCACTTATGCTTTTTTGGTTTGTTTTTCTTTTACAAATTGTGTATCAGGATTTCAGCTGAACAAGCTAACTAATTATTTTAACAGATGAGACCTAAAGCAGCAAACGTTTGGTTTGGCTGGTACCTTCAATGAAAAACAAACAAAAAAAGCTTTGCACACAGGGTGCACTGTAGAGTTGGAGGTCCTGCCACCTGCAAAATGGAAAGGTATTCAGCAAACAACACTACCACAAGCATTTGTGGTTTCTTTTTCTCAGGCCCATAATTTCCTTCTTGTGCTACATATGAACCTAGCTCTCATGAGCCATGTATATCCTGTCACTGTAGCATTGTACTTCACATGTATCTACTTTAAAATTCACTAAACCAGAACAAATAAAACAATAAAATAAAATCTTTTCATTGCTGCAGCTGTTCTGAAATGTGTTGTTTTTCATGTATTGTGCATTGTTGTGTGCAATAATCTTTGCATTTATTTTCACTATGAAATGACTAAAACATAAAAAATACTGTCATATGTCAAAACTTTAAATTTCAACATAACATGTTCATGAATACACAGCCAACAGTATGACAATACAATATGATATGATGACCTGTATATGATTGATAGTGTTGATGCAGATGGCTTTGGTTTCTCCACCACCAAGTCCTGAATCGGCTCTATACAGATCCCGAGAATGATATGAACATGCAGCCATGATTGTAGTGATGTCTTGCTTTAATATATCATCAGTTATTGTCAGGTTTTTACACTGCCTCTTGACCTGCAGAGTCTGGATGTATGATTGCAAGCCTCCTACTGCTCCCATGTTCCTGCTTGACAACCGCTACTACAATTATTAGTATTAGTCTTATTATTATTTCATTATTATTCCTATCATTATTATTATTACTATCATTATTTTATTAATATTAATGTTACCCGTACCATTATTATTACCATTATTTTAAATCTCTATGTGGAATTTGCATTGTGCTACTGTACCCCCCCCAACCCAACCGGCAGCGGCGGATGGCCGCCCACCATTGAGTCTGGTTCTGCTCGAGGTTTCTGCCTCTTAAAAGGAAGTGGGTTTTTTTGCCTCCGTCACCAAATTTTTGCTCATGGTGGGATTTGTTGGGTCTCTGTAAGTAATATTATAAAGACTATGATCTAGACCTGTTCTATAGGAAAAGTGCAATGAGATAACTTGTTATGAATTGGTACTATATAAATAAAAATGAATTGAATTAATACATTTTTAATCACAAATGTATTTTACTTGCTTTACTTACTTGCAATAAAACATTTTTGATTGCAGTGTGGAAAGTTTTGCTCTGAAAACTATTCTGTTTGACTGCAACATAAAAACACAAAAGTAACCCAACGTTTAGTCTATTTTAGTTTTTATATATAATTTGGCCTTTTAATAATCTATCTATCTATCTAGTGGCAGCTGGAGGAAATTCCAAGATCATCAGCAAACATGCCATCCTTTGCAGGCACTTATGCTTTTTTGGTTTGTTTTTCTTTTACAAATTGTGTATCAGGATTTCAGCTGAACAAGCTAACTAATTATTTTAACAGATGAGACCTAAAGCAGCAAACGTTTGGTTTGGCTGGTACCTTCAATGAAAAACAAACAAAAAAAGCTTTGCACACAGGGTGCACTGTAGAGTTGGAGGTCCTGCCACCTGCAAAATGGAAAGGTATTCAGCAAACAACACTACCACAAGCATTTGTGGTTTCTTTTTCTCAGGCCCATAATTTCCTTCTTGTGCTACATATGAACCTAGCTCTCATGAGCCATGTATATCCTGTCACTGTAGCATTGTACTTCACATGTATCTACTTTAAAACTCACTAAACCAGAACAAATAAAACAATAAAATAAAATCTTTTCATTGCTGCAGCTGTTCTGAAATGTGTTGTTTTTCATGTATTGTGCATTGTTGTGTGCAATAATCTTTGCATTTATTTTCACTATGAAATGACTAAAACATAAAAAATACTGTCATATGTCAAAACTTTAAATTTCAACATAACATGTTCATGAATACACAGCCAACAGTATGACATTACAATATGATATGATGACCTGTGTATGATTGATAGTGTTGATGCAGATGGCTTTGGTTTCTCCACCACCAAGTCCTGAATCGGCTCTATACAGATCCCGAGAATGATATGAACATGCAGCCATGATTGTAGTGATGTCTTGCTTTAATATATCATCAGTTATTGTCAGGTTTTACACTGCCTCTTGACCTGCAGAGTCTGGATGTATGATTGCAAGCCTCCTACTGCTCCCATGTTCCTGCTTGACAACCGCTACTACAATTATTAGTATTAGTCTTATTATTATTATCATTATTATTCCTATCATTATTATTATTACTAGCATTATTTTATTAATATTAATGTTACCCGTACCATTATTATTACCATTATTTTAAATCTCTATGTGGAATTTGCATTGTGCTACTGTACCCCCAACCCAACCGGCAGCAGCGGATGGCCGCCCACCATTGAGTCTGGTTCTGCTCGAGGTTTCTGCCTCTTAAAAGGAAGTGGGTTGTTTTGCCTCCGTCACCAAGTTTTTTCTCATGGAGGGATTTGTTGGGTCTCTGTAAGTAATATTATAAAGACTATGATCTAGACCTGTTCTATAGGAAAAGTGCAATGAGATAACTTGTTATGAATTGGTACTATATAAATAAAAATGAATTGAATTAATGCATTTTTAATCACAAATGTATTTTACTTGCTTTACTTACTTGCAATAAAACATTTTTGATTGCAGTGTGGAAAGTTTTGCTCTGAAACCTATTCTGTTTGATTGCAACATAAAAACAGAAAAGTAACCCAACGTTTAGTCTATTTTAGTTTTTATATATAATTTGGCCTTTTAATAATCTATCTATCTATCTATCTAGTGGCAGCTGGAGGAAATTCCAAGATCATCAGCAAACATGCCATCCTTTGCAGGCACTTATGCTTTTTTGGTTTGTTTTTCTTTTACAAATTGTGTATCAGGATTTCAGCTGAACAAGCTAATTATTTTAACAGATGAGACCTAAAGCAGCAAATGTTTGGTTTGGCTGGTACCTTCAATGAAAAACAAACAAAAAAAGCTTTGCACACAGGGTGCACTGTAGAGTTGAAGGTCCTGCCACCTGCAAAATGGAAAGGTATTCGGCAAACAACACTACCACAAGCATTTGTGGTTTCTTTTTCTCAGGCCCATAATTTCCTTCTAGTGCTACATATGAACCTAACTCTCATGAGCCATGTATATCCTGTCACTGTAGCATTGTACTTCACATATATCTACTTTAAAATCTTTCCATTGCTGCGGCTGTTCTAAAATGTGTTGTTTTTAATGTATTGTGCATTGTTGTGTGCAATAAGCTGTGCATTTATTTTTACTATGAAATGACTAAAACATAAAAAACTGTCATATGTCAAAACTTTAAATTTCTAACATAACATGATCATGAATACACAGCCAACAGTATGACAATACAATATGATATAATGACCTGTGTATGATTGATGGAGTGTTGATGCAGATGGCTTTGGTTTCTCCACCACCAAGTCCTGAATCGGCTCTATACAGATCCCGAGAATGATATGAATATGAGGTCATGATTGTAGTGTACATACAGCTATGTCAGTTTCAACTATTAATGGTTAAAAAGAGGTCCATTGACAGAAACTCCCCATATTTAAACAATAACAGTGTTAATGAGATTAAGAGAAACAATCGAGCAGCTGAAAGTGAACTAGGTTCACTGTAATATATACAAAGAAGCCATGACTCCATGATTACTTTTCCAAGATTATTACAGAGAATGCAAGAAACTCTAGAATATTACTCTCCACTATTGACCAGCTACTCAACACTGCCCCCACCCGTCCTCAGATCTTTGTAAAAAAGATGTAACCATGTGAAAATTCACCTGTATTACATTAACTGAGCTTTGCCCCACGGTGGCCTGGGAGCTGAAGACTTGACGGGGGCAGAGCAGGAGCAGGTGTTGGCCATGCTGCCAACTAGGGATAAGGCAGGATTGGTGGCTGCTCTCTGGTGTTGGGCAACAGTTTTGGAGGCTGGGCTTGAGGGTGAAGGCTAGCATGCTGGTGGTTAACAGCCTGGAGGCTTGGAGATGGGAGGCTAGCTAGTATGATGCTAGCAGTCCGAGAATCAGACAGGCTTGATGTCAGAGGGGACGGCCAACTGGGATTCTGGGGAATCGTGGGAGGCAGCAGTGGTGTGCCTGGGAAGAACACAGCAAAAGGAGACTTTCCACCCGGAAGAAGCCACCTCCGAGGCCATCATTGGATTTCTCTTCCAAATGGCAGAACGAGGCTTAAAATATTCAGTCTCTTCTTTCAACAGCAGGTGAATGTCTGCTGGGGCCATAACTGGCCAGCTCGTTCTGTCAAGGTTTGTTCAAATTAGACCCAAGCGCAGGACATAGACTAAGAGGCTGGTGAAGTTTAAAAGATTTATTGAATAATTACAAGAGACAGGATGGCTGGTTATGGCAGAGGTGGAGGAAGAATGGAGAATGGCAAGGCAGTTTGACTGGGGAAGTGTTGTTTAGTAAGCAGGCAGGCAAGAAATGAGAGACATTCCACAGAATTGAGGCAATGATCTGGCAAAGTATGTGAGTAGAGCTGGGGTTGAAGTAGTAGTGAGAGCTGACGAGTTGATGCAAGGCAGGTGAGCCAGGTGGGCGTGGTGAAGATGTGATTGCTGACAGGTGTTCAGAGGAGCAGAGCCAGGAGCCATGATGGGAGACCATGCCCACAAACACACAAACATACACAAAGACTGAGAGAGACAGACAGGGGAGCACTGGAAACACATGGATGGGGAAAACACTAGGGAAAATGCAAGGGTACCGCCGGGGCCATGACAGTAACTCCTCCACCTCATGTATTGATCCTGTACCTACAGTATTTTTAAGCAGGTGTTCGATAGTGTTAAAAGTCACATCTTGAAGATTATAAATGCAAACAGGCATCTCCCAAGATGCCTTCAAAACAGTTGTTGTAAAACACTAAATAAACCCAAACTAGATGGTAATGCACTGACCAGCGATAGGCCGATATCCAACCTTCCATTCATTAGTAAGATACTTGAAAAGATAGTTTCAGTGCAAATAAACTCTGTTCTTAAAGAAAACAGTATCCTGAAGGAATTTCAATCAGGCTTTAGAACATACCACAGCACAGAAACTGCTCTTACTAAAATAATCAGCGACCTCAGGCTAAACTCTGATGAAGATTCGTTCTAAATTCTTGTCCTCTTAGATTATAGCACAGCGTTTGATACGATTGACCAATCGTTAATCAATCGTCTTAAAAAGTTGGTTGGTCTTTCTAACTGTGTGTTAAACTGGTTCAAAACATACTTTAAAGAGACAAAGTTTTATGTCAGTCTTGGAGATCATGTGTTTGAGAAACATGACATCTGTTTGGGGGTTGCACAAGGGAGCTGCCTTGGTCCATTACTATTCTCACTATACATGCTGCCACTTGGTGACATCATTAGAGAGCACAATGTATGATCTCATAGATGCGGATGACACGCAACTATACATCTCTGCAGAACCAAGTGATGCTGCAGCTATAAACTCCATTACTATCTGTCTATTGGCATTAAATATATGGATGAGCGATAATTTCTTAGTTAAATGAGGACAAAAATTATATCCTATTAATCGGCCCTAAAACAAAAAGAAAAATGCTGTTTAATAATGTGGAGAAACTGACTCCCTGGATTAACTCTGAGATTACAAGTCTTGGCGTTATGTTAGATTCAGATCTAAGCTTCAAGTCCCACATTAACAAGGTGATGAAACCATAATTTTTCCACTTTTAGAAATATAAAGTGCAAACATTTATAAATCAAAAAGACGCTGAAAAACTGATTCATGCCTTTATTTCAAGCCGACTTGATTACTATAACGCACTTTTTACTGGCCTCCCGAAAAAAAACACGGAGAGACTTCAGCTCATTA
This sequence comes from Siniperca scherzeri, assembly GCA_027580175.1. Classification (NCBI taxonomy): domain Eukaryota; kingdom Metazoa; phylum Chordata; class Actinopteri; order Centrarchiformes; family Sinipercidae; genus Siniperca; species Siniperca scherzeri. Next base: position 33,401,892 of record CM050849.1, on the reverse strand, counting down.
AGAACTGTGCAACTTGACTATTCACCAGAATCAGGAGGAAAGAGCACATTAGTCCTGTTTTAGCTGCTCTGCATTGGCTTCCTGTAACATTTAGAATAGATTTTAAGGTCTTCCTCCTTATATACAAAGTGTTATAATACACAGAGATTCTGGACCCAAAAGCACGACTCGAGTTAAAGTGGTTAATCTTTGGTTTATTGTACGAACAAGTTGAAAGAGTAACCAGGTGTGTGGAGAGAAGCTCTGTGAAGTGATGATGATTCACAGGCTGAGGCAGATAGTCCGTGAGCACAGGTAGATTGGGCGAGGACGGCTGGCTGGAGTGTATCAGAATCAGAATCAGAAATACTTTATTGATCCCAGAGGGGAAACTCTTTTGTTACAGCAGCTCACTGTCACGTCAGTGCACACAGAAATAGAAGTACTAAGCAAAATATAATACACTATAATACAGGTCAGACAAGTGGGTATAAGTATAAATTAAAATAAGTGTGAAGTACAAAGTGGGTTTATCGGTTGATGATAATAATACGGTATAAAGTAATAGTGCATGAACTGTCAAGTTAAGTGTAGCTTATTAAGATTATAATGAGACAGAGAATATTGCACAGCAGTAATAGAAGTATGAATAAATATCAATAAATAGGGAATTTTAAACTGAAAAGAATATATTACACAGCAGTATTAACACAGAATATTGCACAATTATATCAAGTATTGCAGAGATGTAATGATCAATGTCCAGTTTAATGACTTAGGGTCATATAGACTAACACGTAGAGGGAGGAGTTAAAGAGGTTGATGGCCACAGGCAGGAATGACTTCCTGTGGCGCTCTGTGGTGCTTTTTGGGGGGATGAGTCTTCTGCTGAAGGTGCTCCTTTGTTTGACCAGCAAGTCATGGAGTGGGTGGGAGACACTGTCCAAGATGGCATGTAGTTTGGCCAGCATCCTCCTCTCTGACACCACCGCCAGAGAGTCCAGCTCCACCCCCACAATGTCACCGGCCTTACGGATCAGTTTGTTGAGTCTGTTGGCGTCCGCTACCCTCAGCCTGCTGCCCTCAGCCTGCTGCCCCAGCATGCAACAGCATACAGCACTGGCCACCACAGATTTAAAACATCCTCAGCATTGTCTGGTAGATGTTGAAGGACCTCTGCCTCATCAGAAAATAGAGGTGGCTCTGGCCCTTCCTGTAAAGAGTTTGAGTGTTCTTAGCCCAGTCCAGTTTATTGTCCATGTGTACTCCCAGGTACTTGTAATCTTCTACAATGTCCACACTAATCCCTTGCATGGAAACCAGGGTCACTAGTGCTATGGCCCTTCGTAGGTCTACAACCAGCTCCTTAGACTTTGTCGCATTGAGCTGCAGATGGTTCTGCTCACACCATGAGACAAAGTTCCTCACCACAGCCCTGTACTCAGTCCACGACTGATACATCCCACCACAGCAGAGTCATCAGAAAACTTTTGAAGGTGGCAGGACTCTGTGTGGTGGCTGAAGTCTGTGGTGTAGATGGTGAAGAGGAAGGGAGAGAGGACAGTTCCCTGAGGAGCCCTAGTGTTGCTAACCACGCTGTCCGACACACAGTGCTGCAGACGCACGTGCTGTGGTCTGCCAGTCAGGTAGTCAACAATCCAGGACACGAGGGGGGCATCCACCTGCATCGCTGCCAGCTTCTCACCCAGCAGGGCTGGCCGGATGGTGATGAAAGCACTGGCAAAGTCAAAAAACATGATCCTCACCGTGCTTGCCGGCTCGTCCAGGTGGGTGTGGATGCGGTTCAGCAGGAAGATGATGGCATCCTCAACTCCCAGCCAGGGCTGGTAGGCGAACTGAAGAGGGTCCAGGAGGGGTCTGACCATGGGCCGCAGCTGTTCCAGCACCAGTCTCTCCAGGGTCTTCATTATGTGGGAGGTCAGTGCCACCGGTCTGTAGTCCTTGGAGCCTCTGGGATGCGCCGTCTTTGGCACAGGAACGAGGCAAGATGTCTTCCACAGAACAGGGACCCTTAGAAGGCTCAGGTTGAAGGACTCCACATAGTTGGGGGCACAGGCTTTTAGCACCCCGGGGCAAATGCCATTGGGGCCTGCAGCCTTGTTTGAATGGAGTTTCATCAGCTGTCCTCTCACCTGGTCAGTAGTCAGGCACACAGCAGAGGTTACAGGTGGGGGAGGGGGGGAGTCATCAGTATGAAGAGGGCCATTAGCCTGAGAGCCAGTTGAGGGGGGAGTAGGACTCTCCCAGGAAGATGGAGGAGGGGGGAGCAGTGGCCTCAGAGGAGCTTGAGGGCCGAGAGCAGCTGAGATAGAGGGGGGATGAGCAGGAGCCGATGTGTCGAATCTGTCAAAGAACAGATTAAGTTTGTTGGCCTTGTCCAAGTTGCCTTCAACTCCTCTGCTGCCAGTCGGTCTGAAGCCAGTGATGCTCTTCATGCCGCTCCAGACCTCTCTCATGTTGTTCTGCTGGAGTTTCCGCTCCAGCTTCCTCCTGTACTTCTCCTTGGCCTCCCTGATCTTCAACTTCCGGTCAGCCTGGATTGCCCTCACCTCCTCCCTATTATCATCAGTAAAGGCCCTCCTCTTGGCATTCAGGATGTCTTTGATGTCCTTTGTTACCTGCGGCTTGTTATTTGGACAACATTGGACCATCTTAGTTGGGAAATTGCAGTCCTCAAAGAAGTTAATGTAGCCAGTGATGCACTCAGTGAGGGTAGCTCAGTAGTGGCCCCTATTGAACGCGGGCCCTGGGGTGGTCGACCCCTCTGCACCCACGGTAGCTGTGCTTAGGACTTGGTTTTGATAAGTGCTATACAAATAAACTTTATTATTATAAATGTAATTATAATCAGATGTCGTGCCCTAACGATGGAGCAGTGATATTATAAGTCGATGACTTTTTGCCAGCTGCAGCTGTGTTGCTTTCAGCTGGATTATGTGTTTAATTTCTTCATATTTGTCAAATATTATAGTTTGTTCTTCATTTGTAAAATATGCCACTCTGCTGCCAGTAGGCTTGTCCATCTCTGCGATTGGTCATATGCTACAAATACCACCCTTTTATGTGAACACACTCATGGCTAGATTGGGAAACCTGGGTTGACTTACCAAATTGATAACCAGCGTCATGTGACTGCTTATCCTTAATGCTGTTGTTAGGGTTAGTGAAGCCAGATAACGAAAAGAGATCCGGGATGTGTTGAACTACTTATAATGTCACTAAGTACAGTAGGCCTACTTTATTATTTCTCTAATAGCTCAGACAGCAATGAGAGCTGTGTCATGGCCCAGCCTCCGTGATCTCTGCCTGTGACACCTGTCTGTGAGAGTGAGTGGGTTTTGGTTATTTTCAGCTTTTGGGTGGACGTGGTGTGTTTTGGTTTGTGTTTGTCTGCTCGTTCTCTCTCTCCTCTCTGTGTTTGTGGGCGGTTCCCTGTGGCTCTGCTGGCTTGGCGCTTTCCACACACCTGCTAGTCATCAACAATCACGGATTACCTGCCTGCCTGCCATCTGAACCCACCAGTCCATCTTCATTCTGGATTCATCTCCCCACACCAACTCTCTGGAAAGATCTACATCTCTGCTCCACTCTCTCACTTACAGTGGGTATGGAAAGTATTCAGACCCCTTTAAATTTTTCACTCTTTGTTTCATTGCAGCCATTTGCTAAAACCAAAAAAGTTAATTTTATTTCTCATTAATGTACACTCAGCACCCCATCTTGACAGAAAAAACAGAAATGTAGAAATTTTTGCTAATTTATTTAAAAAGAAAAACTGAAATATCACATGGTCATAAGTATTCAGACCCTTTGCTGTGACACTCATATTTAACTCACATGCTGTCCATTTCTTCTGATCCTCCTTGAGATGGTTCTACTCCTTCATTGGAGTCCAGCTGTGTTTAATTCAACTGATTGGACTTTATTAGGAAAGGCACACACTTGTCTATATAAGACCTTACAGTTTACAGTGCATGTCAGAGCAAATGAGAATCATGAGGTCGAAGGAACTGCCCAAGGAGCGCAGAGACAGAATTGTGGCAAGGCACGGATCTGGCCAAGGTTACAAAAGAATTTCTGCAGCACTAAAGGTTCCTAAGAGCACAGTGGCCTCCATAATCCTTAAGTGGAAGAAGTTTGGGATGACCAGAACTCTTCCTAGACCTGGCCGTCCAGCCAAACTGAGCAATCGTGGGAGAAGAGCCTTGGTGAGAGAGGTGAAGAAGAACCCAAAGATCACTGTGGCTGAGCAGCAGAGATGCAGTAGGGAGATGGGAAAAAGTTCCAGAAAGTCAACTATCACTGCAGCCCTCCACCAGTCGGAGCTTTATGGCAGAGTGGCCCGATGGAAGCCTCTCCTCAGTGCAAGACATATGAAAGCCCACATAGAGTTTGCCAAAAAACACATGAAGGACTCCCAGACTATGAGAAATAAGATCCTCTGGTCTGATGAGACCAAGATTGAACTTTTTGGTGTTAATTCTAAGCGGTATGTGTGGAGAAAACCAGGCACTGCTCATCACCTGCCCAATACAGTCCCAATAGTGAAACATGGTGGTGGCAGCATCATGCTATGGGGTTGTTTTTCAGCTGCAGGGACAGGACGACTGGTTGCAATTGATGGAAAGATGAATGTGGCCAAGTACAGAGATATCCTGGAAGAAAACCTCTTCCAGAGTGCTCAGGACCTCAGATTGGGCCGACGGTTCACCTTCCAACAAGACAATGACCCTAACCACACAGCTAAAATAACAAAGGAGTGGCTTCGGAACAACTCTGTGACCATTCTTGACTGGCCCAGCCAGAGCCCTGACCTAAACCCAATTGAGCATCTCTGGAGAGACCTGAAAATGGCTGTCCACCAACGTTCACCATCCAACCTGACGGAACTGGAAAGGATCTGCAAGGAAGAATAGCAGAGGATCCCCAAATCCAGGTGTGAAAAAGACCAGATCTGGGACAAGATAGAAGCAGTTTCTCTTCATGGTTTAGTGGAAGCTTCCTTTGAGTTTATTAGTACAATAATAAGACAAACAGTAAATTAAATGTGAAACACAATGATACAGTTCAATGATTAAAAGAGAAAATTACATGTTTTCAAACAACATCATGAGGATATACTGTGTGTGCGCTCCCTGGTGTTCATAATAAAGAGCTCATCACAGGCGGTGCCAATAAACCATCCAGTACACCACAGAACAAACTGGGCACTTCTGAAGGGTTTTTACGTTTTTTAAGCTAAAGGCTGTAACACGTCCTGTAGGAGTCGACTGCTACACTGGTAAAAATGAAAAGTTAATATCTTCACCATGAAAAAGTCATCACAGAGAGCATCATGTCTCTTGTTTATAATGTAACATTATTAAAAATAGCCTGCAGTTACACATTCTGACCTTCCTGTTCAGGGTGTCGCTATCGTGCCAAGTTATCACAGAGACATTTAAAGCTTTTCACCTTCATTATAATTTGATCAAGTAGTTAAACATTTATTTATAGCACCAGGCTGACCTCTACAGAATAGAGCTGTAGGCTGAAGGCTCAACACAAAAAAAACACAGAAAATATAAACCATGACAGAAGCATTTCTTTAAAACTCTCTTTACAAATTACAAAAGCAAAGAGACAAAGTTTTCCAGTCTGCGTCCGTTAGAAACAGTATAATTACAGATTAAAGATCAATCTAATTTTGGTAACAATGCTCATACAACATTTCTCAACAGTATGTTGATTCACTTCACTCCTTGTTCTGCATAAGGGGCTGCATCTGTAAGAAAAACATGTCAGTCAGCCATCTCACATGGAACAGATTACAGAATAAATAGATATTTGGTATAAAAGCTTTAATCCTGTCAGCGCAGAACATACACAGTGTATATATAGATATATACACTGTATGTACACATATACATACTGTATATACTTACATATATACATAAATGCATATACTGTGTATATACATGTATAAGTATGTATTTATATACACACATATATAAATAAATCAGGCTGTTTTCCTGAGCATATGAAAAGTTGACTTTTAGAGATACGTGGGTCTCACAGGCAAGGGCGTAACTTTTGTTTGAGAAGTGGGGGGAACACAATAGAACGGGGGGTCTGCGGGTCATCCCCCAGAAAAAAATAAAATTGTGATTTAAATCCCTTTTCCTGCATTTCTACATAGATTTAGGGACTACGGTAACCAATACAAACTCTGGGAAATAATGAAGTTGGTCATCATGCTAAATTCTGCTATATTCTGCTATATTCACTAGTACTACATATGCATAAGAAAAAGCTGTCTTACTTTCTGTATTGTTTAACCCATAACTTTATTGAACAAACAGTAACAAAACCAAAATCAGCTAACCCTTTAAACAACACATACCTGTAACTTAGTGCTGCTTCTCTCTGGCACGCCTCCCTTTTCTTCAGGCCCCTCCTCCTCCTCATCTGATCCCTGATATGAAAGCAGAGTCGAGTTATTCTATTGAGCCTGTGGTGTGTGAGTCAAACGTTAAAGTAAACTAGCAGCGAAACAGACTCTGCTCCAAAGAAAGACATTTAACTTAACTGCTGTTGTTTCATTTTCATGAACTGCTTTGTCAGGTTTAGGGTTTAGGAAAAACGAAAGGCAGAAAGCCCTGAATGCAAACTTCTCCCACGTGCACTTTGTAAATACAGCCAGACTGGCCGGCGTGGATTTTAGTGCATGTGAGTCCCTCCTGTGAAACTGTTCGGCTGTGAGGAGAGCAATAAAACAGCTGTTTCTTTTCTCTTCTAACCCAGTGAATTAAGTTTTTTTCCAACCAAACCAGAGTTGATTGTTGGAACAGCTGAAAGACTAACAAAGACGGTTTTGGTGAGTTTTATTTTGTTTCTGTCCAGTTCGAATGAAGTGTGTTTTACGATGATCTGGGAGGTAAAATTACTGTTTTTCTCAATGTAGTCTGGTGCGCTGCAGTGCCCATTAGATTTGGTCTGAGATGCTGGTGTTCCAGTGCCACATTTAGTGGCAGTGAATGTCGCTTACAAGACCTTTAAAAAATTATTCCAAATTCTTAATTATATACTGATCTGATGAACGAAATATACAGTTTTAGAAACTTGAATCTAGTTTTCCAATTTTAGTGATTTTTCCTACATGGAAAATTTAACTGACTGTTACACAGACCACAGTTTGGTCTTAAACTGGAATCTTAGATAGATTTACCTCTTCATTCAGTTCTTCATGAATACTCCTGCAGAGTTTCATACAATGAAAATGAAAAGAATTGAAATGACATAAATGTACAATCAATGCTGTCGTTATTATCATTCCCTCTTTTTGGTTTCTTCTGTCTCATAGTTTCCCTTGTGTCCTGTTACTGCCCACCATGTAACACATTGATTTTTGTATAAAAAGTGAACTATAAATAGCTGAGTAGCTGACTTGTTAGCTCAGAAACAGACCTGTGGTTGCTGTTCCTGCTCCTGTCGCTGCTCCGGCTGTTCCTGCTCCCGTTTCTGCCCCGGCTGTTGCTGCCCCGGCTGTTGCTGCTCCGGCTGTTGCTGCTCCGGCTGTTGCTGCTCCCGTTTCTGCTCCGGCTGTTGCTGCTCCCGTTTCTGCTCCGGCTGTTGCTGCCCCGGCTGTTGCTGCTCCGGCTGTTGCTGCTCCGGCTGTTGTCCCGGCTGTTCCTGCTCCCGTTGTTGCTCCCATCGCTTACCCGGCTGTTGCTGCTCCGGCTGTTCCTGCTCCGTCTGTTCCTGCCCCGGCTGTTGCTGCTCCGGCTGTTGCTGCTCCGTCTGTTGCTGCTCCGTCTGTTGCTGCTCCGGCTGTTGCTGCCCGGCTGTTCCTGCTCCCGTTGTTGCTCCTGTTCACAACACATGATCTACATTTTAGAGTTTGAATAAGAAGCCTGCTAAGAGCTTTGCTTCTGCCCTGGATTTTATGGGGGTCAACTGGGCGAAGTGAGGTTGTAGTGACATTTTATGTTTTAAAGGGGACACTGTTGCAAAGGTGCTCTGGCTCAAACCCTGGCCTAAAGGAAAATGTCCTCTTTTGGTTCCTAAGTGTGGAAAGCTCAGAGAGAGTCAGAGGATCACCAAACTCAGGAGGATTCATCCTCTGGGGAACACGAATGTCTGTATAAACTTTCATGACAATCCATCACATGTTTGTTGAGATATTTCAGTCTGGACCAAAGTGGTGGAAGCTGCTAAAACTCCAGATGAAAATGACAAAGACACATGAAGCTCAACATGGAGCCAACAGCTGTTGATTATTTACCTGATTGGCTCCTGCTGCTCCGGGACCAGTGTTCTTTTCAATCAGTTCTTTAGCAACATCAAAACATGTTTCCCACTGTTTGTCAGATATTTTGCTCTTGACATCTTTGGTCAACTTTTCTTTCGCTGCTGTTGTCAAAATCTCTTTCAGTACATTCTTCTCCTCGTCCAAAATCACTTTGTAATATAGAAGTTTTGTGTCACACTTTTTCTTACAGCAATTCCTCCATGCAAATGATGATATTACGGTGGCTACAAAAGGGCACATGAGAGTAGAGAGATGCCAATACCCTGAAAAAGAGGCAACAAAGATGGTTATATTAGCACCACAGAAGCTGAGAAACCTGCAATATTTTTATTCCGTTACCATGAATCAGAGCCCACGTATAATCTGCCTGACCAAAACGTTCTGTATGCACACTGTATATACTCTCTCCTGTGAAGTTGCTGCTATACTCTTATTAAACGAAGACTGATTGAATTATCTTGTTTTCTCTGGACAACAATTTTCAGTTTTCTGAAGATAATGGCTTAATTATTACGTCATCTTGAGAAAACGACCTTGTGTTTTTTTAAGATAATTATCTCAAGATAACGAATAAAATTAAATTATTACAACCACGGCCGTTCTCAGCCTCCGTATACAGCATTACTATGTTCAGATACTGTGTACAGATAAAACTCAGGCTGCTCTGATGGAATAACACCACAGTAAAATAACAGAATGACACAGACTGGCAAGATGTGAAGAAAGCAAGAAAAACTCACCCAGGATGTGTGTTTCAGTTCAGCAATGATTGTGTGTTCCTCAAGTGTGATGTCTTTCTTGTCTTTGCAGGCTAACTGTTTCTGTTGTTCAGAATGATCATTGTGACAGCAAACATACCAGTCTCCATCCATTAACACAGATACAACCCACAGCAGACCGATGAAAGCTGCCTTGATAATGTGATACAATAAAACCCAGAAAAATTTGCAACGTTTTTCCATAAACCCGTTGCAGCAGTTACATATACATGTACATGTACATGTATATTTCCAGGCTCTCTGAAATTTCTTGTCCATCCAGAGTTGCAAAACGAACAAAATAAAAAATGGCAGAAACAAGTATAAATAGCAGACCCGAGCTTGACGCTCGCACGAGCAGTCCAGATTCTTGTCAAGCACAACATTGTAAATAAAAATCACAATGATTGCGACGTAGGTGCTGAGTTGTTTGAGAGCTGCTTTTGGAAAGATGTTCTTCATCTTTGGTGCGGAGTTTGCATCTGCTGAGAGCTGCTGCTTGTAACCTCTGAATATACTTACAGGAAACAGGAAGACAACAAACACATTTCTTCATATCTAAGAAGTATTGGCCTCATCTTTCACAAAGAGGTTGTGGTAAATAGCTGACTGAAAGTTAAAGTTTAGGCTTTTTTGTTTTTTATTTTGTAGTCATTTTATGGTGAAAATTAATGCACAGATTGTAACAACAATGCAACATGCATGAAAAACAAGAACAGATCAGAACAGCTGCAACAATGTAAGAGCTGCACGATATGGTAAAAAAAAATCATATTCCGATTATTTTGACAGATATAACGATTGAGATATGATTTACGATTAGTGGGATTGATCATTTTTGCATCACAATTTTCATTTTCACTGAAGAACTATTAAAATCATGATGATATGACATTTGTTGGGGTCTGTACCAAACAAACATGTTTTCTTACATCTGGAGAACAAGGTGTGCAGGCCGGGGCGTCTCTGCAGCGCTTCATTATAAAGCTGTTTTGTCACACATTTTGCCTTTATCAAAAAATGGATGCTTCTGCGATTTGGATAATATTTTCGATTAATTGTGCAGCTCTATTTTTTTTTGGTTTAGTGAATTTTAAAACTGCAAAAGTAGATACATGTGAAGATGGTGCAAAGTACAATGCTACAGTGGCAGGACGTACACAATTGCAGATGAGTGTTAGATTCACTGAAGGAAATTATGGGCCTGAGAAAAAGAAACCACATGTGCTTGTAGTGTTGTTTGCTGAGTATCTTTTCATCTTGCAGATGCCAACACGTCCAACTCTACAGTGCACAATGTGTGCAAAGTGTTTTTGTGGGGGTTTTCCACTGAAGGTGCCCACCTGTTAGAAAAACAAACCAAAAGAACCTGCAGAGGAGGGCATGTTTGCTGATGATGTTGGAATTTCCTCCAGCAGTCACCTGATAGATAGATTATGTGTGTGGATAAGCACATGGATAACGTCCGTCTCGCCCCAGTTAGCAATCCCCTTCAGTGTGCCTAGACAAGCTAAACACTCTGAATATCCCATGTTAGTTTCTGGGTGTAAAGTCTTGTGAGGCTGCTGGGCTATGACTACTCACATTACACATAAATGCAATTAGGGATTCACACCTTGATCAACTTTACCAGGATTTTGCACCACCGTGCAGAGACCCTCAGATGGGCAGGTGCTTAAAGTTAAAAAGGGCAACCCATAATCAAACACAATGTAACATGGAATCTTATTGTCCATCCATCCATCCATTTTCCCCGTTAGGGGGTCGCGGGTGACTGGAGCCTATCCCAGTGACTTTGGGCCTTAGGCAGGGCACACCCTGGACAGTGGCCAACTCGTCGCAGGGCGAACACAGACACAGACAAGGACAGACAACCATTCACTCACACATTCATTCAATACGGGCAATTTAGAGTTATCAATTAACCTACACATGCATGTCTTTGGACGGTGGGAGGAAGCCGGAGAACCCGGAGAGAACCCACGGTAACACGGGGAGGACATGCAGACTCCACCCAGAGAGATTGTGTGATGTTGGTCTGGTCCGGGAATCGATCCCACGAACCCACGATCTCCTTATTGGGAGGCAGGAGCTTTAGCCGCTCTGCCACCGTGCACCCCGGAATCTTATTGTCCCCCACCCAATTTGCAAAGTGAACTATTAATGACACAAAAGTAGCTTTGAATCAGAATTCTAGCTTTAGCAAAAGCTGTTTGATATTGCATGCTTTTAGACTCTCCTCAAATACAGGCCTGTCCTCTATTAAGATGCCAAAAGAGAAAAGATAGAGCAACGCTATGGAACGCATTTGATCGCAACAATGTTATTCTGTCCTCCAAACTAATACTCAGGCATGTGATTGGCAAAGGTTAAATAAAGCAGGAAAATATACAGAGCGCAGAGCAGGGCACGCCACACAGTGACATTTCATACATTTTCCAGAAATCTTCTAGGCCCCAAGTTTGCTCCATAGTGTTGTAGTTCACGATCTAAGGACCCAAACGCAGGACACAGCGAGGGGGAGAACTGGATCGTTAGTTTAACAGTCTTTATTTAAATATGGCAAAAGATCACTGGTAGAGGAATGCTTTTCCAGAGCAGGCGAGGCAGGTGTAGTCCGCTGGAGCCAGTAGGGAGACTTTCCGACACGGCCCGTGGAGAACCGGCTGGGCTCAGAGGACGGAGGCGGTGAGAGTGTGTTCTGGATATGGCTCGGGTAGCGCAGGAAAGGCAGCTTGCAGAGATCAGGTAGAACAAGGTGGCTGGGATCTCCGGCAGGGAGTAATTCTGCAGCAAAGACAGACAACAAAAGCGAGCAACAAGAAAAACTTGGTCGAGGTTTGCGCCGTAGCGAAGTACCATACTGGTGTACTGAGACGATCTGGCACAGGTTGCATGGTGGAGCCGGGTAGATATACTGTGGGGGTTGATTGGGTGATGAACGTCAGGTGTGCCGGTGATCAGCAGCAGGAGGGAAAACCAGAGTGCCCCGCCCAGGCCACGCACACACACACACACCAAGAGACGAACAGAGGACTGACAAGGAATCACTGTCCTGGACATTGGACGTCACATTTCCCTTGATTATAGTCGTTTGTACTTTCTCCGCTTTGTTCGGCTCCTTCCCAACAGTTACACTGGCTGAGCTGTGAAATACAAGATTTCTGCTGAGTCTGAAACAGCAGCAATAAGAAAACTAATTAGCCAAAGTTTACTCTAAATAAACTTGCAAGTGAACTTTTCATGGTTTGGTTGACCCCTAAGTTCCAGAAACAACTAGTTTATCATACACACATTTTAGAGGTTATCCAAAAGGAAGTTATCACTTAAAATGGTTCACATATCCTTCTTTACCGACCGTAAGATTCTTATTAATAATATCCCAAATATGTATCTGATATTGTCAACATTAATAAGGGAAAATGTCTGAATAATTGGGTGTCTTAATCATGACAAGGTGTGCATTAAGTCAGGGAATTTTGGGCAGCCATAACTGTAGTCCTTATTTTATAACATGAGTCACTGCAGTCAGCAGTTGTACAAAGCTCCTCAGTCCTACTTTCTCTGCTAAGAATTATCTGACTCTTAAATCAAACCATTTTTACTGGCTATGTACAGTTTCAAACATTCGGGACTTGGCTTTGTGCACGGGAGAATTGTCGGGCATCAACGCCTCATTATTATGAGATCGAGGACATTACTGAAGTGAGTCATGAAATTACTAATCTCTCAAAATGATGACTTTCATTTCTGAAATTCAGCGACTTTACTCTCATCAGGACTTTTTTAAAATCACAATTCTTGTAATAAGATAACCAGTATATATATTTTTATACTTTAATTACTATTAGTTCAACATTAGCTTTACTACGAAATCTCTCAAATCTGAAATAGTCTTCTGAAGATGAGTGGCTGAAAACTTCACTTACAGTACAGTTTTACTAGAACTTGATTCAATGTATTTGACTGTAAAGCAGTAATGAAGAGGGTCAGTGGTAGCTAGTTTCCCTTCATGGTTTATTAAGTTATTTAGTAACATAATTGGTTAAAACATGATGCATATCTATTATTACAAGAGAAATTTACAAACAAAATTATAATACACATTTTTTTAAATCTTAATGACGTTTCTTTTTACACACTTAAGTAGATTAAATGCAAAGTTTTAAATCAATAAAAAAAGAAGAAAACATTAAATCATTCTGCATGATTGGCTTTTTCATTATATTGGAGAGCTGAAGGCTCAATACAGAAAATATAGAAATAAAAACTGTTGTTTCCTGCAAACACTTTTATCTCGTTGTTGTCGGCTGGTTCTGAGACGGCTGTTTCCACGCTCTGAAAAAAAAAAAGAAGAACATAGCAGTTGGGGTTAGAAGCCCTCAAATCTTCTGTTTTAATATAACAAAGTGAAAAATACTAATTATACCATTATACCAATACTAATAATACCGTCAGATGTAAAAGTTAATTACATGTACTCAGGTCAAAGTAATACATGCTTTAATCCAAAGTAAAGGCAGTAGACTTTTGGAATTCAATAGTGACAACTGAAGAGTGAAATGAAGACAACGCTGGAAAGAAATAGTGAAAATATCACAAGAGACATGAGATTTTCCAAACTTCCAGAAAACAGATAAATCTAGAGGAGGAAAAGTTGAAAGTCTCCAAAATGGAAAGACTCTTAACTGTTCTGAAGCCCCGAACTGGAGGAAATGCACTTGGTCATATTTTGAGTAAAAGCTGATGCGGCAGCAGCTTCCAATGACGTCACTGCTGCTCAGTCAGTTTATAGTCTCCAGAACACTTCACAGGCCGTGTTCTGACAATTTATATGATTGTGATCCAGGTTTAAGACCAGCCTGTGAATCAATCAACTAATAAGCAGAATAATGAAAATCAACAGAAGCAGCACATGCTCTTCACTTCAGAGGTTTGGCTCTTGTGAACATTTTCATGATGAACAATACTGAAAGGAACCCGTGTTGATACAATCCCTGTTTATTGCAATTTCTACAAGCAGTGCTGAGCTATACACAGTGATGAGGTACCTAACTAACGGACAGGTGTGAATTCTTTACCTGCTCTTATGTTGCTCCTTGTTATTGTTGCTCGTCTCGTTCAGAAATGGTTGGTGTAGATGCTTTAATCAGTTCTTCAGCAACATCAAAACAGTCTTCCCATGGTCCATCACGTATCTTGTCCTCGATTTCTTTAGTCAGCTTTTCTTTTGCTGATTTCCTCAACATCTCTTTCAGTACGTTTTCCTCCTCCTCCAAAATCAGTTTTTTGTACATTTTTTTTCTGGAACATTTCCTCCATCCCAGTGACGACATCAGGGCTGGCACACAAACGATACCGAAGAGCAAAAAGGAGCCAATGGCCTGAAAAGGAAACATCCAAGATGGTTATATCATCACAGCATCACAGTGTCCTACAGGTTAATACATGCAACATGCGTAAAAGATAAAACACTCACCCTGGAATAGTTTTTCAGTTCAGCGATGATGACTCGGTCCTCTTCAGTGATTTTCCCCGCGGCTTTGCAGGCTAACTGTGCCTGTTGTTCAGAGCGATCATTCTGGCAGCAAACATACCAGTCTCCATCGACTAACACCGATACAACCCACAGCAGACCGATGAAAGCTGCCTTGACAATGTGACGGAAGAAAGAACCCAAAAAGTGGCGATGTGAAGGCAGCCACTGCCTCCAAACGCACCTGAACACAGGTATCTACAGACTGTCTGAAATGACCTGTCTGTCCAGAGTATAAAGAGAAATATTATAAAAACTGGCAGAAGCAGGTACAAATAGCAGTCAAAGTCTTGTGGTTTGCAAGTGCACTCAAAGTCTCTGCCAAGCAAGATAAAAATTGCAATTACTGCGATGTAGGTGCAGAATTTTCCACATGCCAAGTCTGTCAGTATGCGGCCCATCTTTGCTGTGCAGCTTCAGCGGACAGCCTGCAGCTTCTACCCTCCGAGCAGGTACCAACACGAAACCATGCATTTCCTGTTTTTGACTGTGAATGCACAATTGAAACTAACTACTAACACGGACTGGTTTTTGTGTTTTTGCTGCGCAAACATTTTTCCAAACAATAAATGAATCATGTAATAATAATAATAATAATAATAAACTTTATTTATACAGCACTTTTCAAAATCAAAGTTACAAAGTGCTTTACATGGATGAATCAGGGTTAAAACGTTTCAGGACTGAGGCAAATACAATCAGGCATTTAAAAATACATACAGCAATACAACGAAATATAATGAAACCACCACAATAAAGATTATTACTAATAATAAAACAGATACAATATGTTGGCAATAAAAGTACTAGAATTAAAAAAAAAGATTTTTTGAGAAGATAGCCTACGTTTTGAGAAGTGATTTAAAAGATAAAGTATGATTTGTTCAGATTTGAGTTCTTTGGTAGAATATGACATGAATTGTGGAAGATTCTAAAATGCACTTGTTCTGTTTTGTGATATTTCCTATCTTGTCTGTCCTGTTCTGGCATGAAAACGGCGTCAGTTCTTCCTGGGTCATTCCCCTGAAAGAAAACTTTATTTGAAGCATTAAGGTGCATTTTGAGATGAGGATAAATAGAGGAAAAGAATAATGTTCAGGTTGTTGTTGTATTAAAGCCCTGATCGGTACGGATTCACTTCCACAGGCTGTTGACCTCTAAGTGGACGGAGAGCCGGAGAGCCCAAAATGGAGAAAGCTATCGTGTCACCATCCAGTTTAATTGAAGCTCCTCTGTCGGAGCGTAAACTGCTTCACACACAGTTAGGAGTCGATGGTATAAATACGTCTTTAGCCGGAGATATACTTGCTTTAAACTGCGCTTTCACGTACGCACGATGGCTGCCTTGCGTATCCCGCGTATCTTTGGAGTGTCGGTTGTGCACGTTCTCAGCAATGAACGCGGCACGCCTGCAAGATGCACGGTGTAATCCCCCAGTAACACGCACCTATCACGCGAACCCGTCGTCCGGCTTTAGAGCTGTTGTCTTCTAACTGAAAGCTCAGGCTAACTCCAGCCACAGAAGCTCAACAACTAGCCACTCAATGTCTAATGAAAATACAAAAAGAAACTTGTGCACTTTAGCAGCTCTGTTACTACAATAACAGTTTTGCTAGGTAGCTAACAATGCAGGCATATCCACAAAATAACACGCAGAGATGGACAAGCGAGACAAAACTAATTGTTTCACCTTGCTTGCTTGTTTGACGGGCTTTAAATCACTCTGCTCTCTCACCCATACAGACCATTCAGTGGTTGCACTGGTCTGTTTGACCCTGTGTGTTCAAGCACTGGAGAAGTTTGTGAGGGCTGATAAAGACGTCCCGAGGTGGTTCGACGCTCGATGCTGGCATCCTAATGTGTTTGCACTGTAGGCAGAATAGAGTTGTGGGTAAGAAGGTCATGGGTACGAAGGTGTGCAGGACTTAAGGCGAGGCTATTCAGTGACAGCACGTAACTTGTACCCCAGAGCACAGAGAAAGGCCACAGGCTGAAACGGAGTGTTTCCTTCATGCGGCGTAGTCGTCCAGACCTGACGGACTGTGTGCTTCCTGTTTCTGCTGGTCTTTATTCTGCTTTACTTTTCCAGTTACGGCAGACGCATGCATTAGCACGAATGTGGTCTCATGGTTTAAGATGTGAAAACGGTCGTGTGGTTTCAAAATCTTTCAACGCAGCGACTCTGAGGAAATGATGTAGTCCATCGCTCAGAGTGCATTAAAACTGTAATAACAAGTGCACCATTTGTGAGCTCACAGGTGGCGAGACTGAAGCTTGAGTCAAATCTCGATGTGCTAAAGAGCCACATTGATACTGTAAAGTCTCCATTATGGCACAGAGGCAACCGTTGGTCCAGAGTTCGTTCAGCCTTTTGAACTGGTACAGTAAGTTCTTATTTGGGCTGCCACTTTCTTATTTTCAAAGTTCACAATACAGAAAAAATGTTTATATTTAATGTGTAATTATCTGTTTGAAATTCAAATTCCCATTGTATTAGTGCAACAGTCACTCCGATCTATGGATTTATCTCAGTAAACTAGATTATTTTCTTTGCTAACGCAAAACTAACCAGCCGTGCTGAACAGACAGACGATCAGAATGACACCAAACTATCTGAAAAGCAATATAAGAAAACACTTTGGATTTAACATCATCGTGGATACAGGTCAGGTCGCTTGCTGACTCAGCAGCTGCCATACAGCATCATTAGCTTGTCACTGACTGTCACCGCGGATTGAGAGATGTCAGTTCTACAACATAGTTTAGCATTCATCCACACAGGTCGGGCTCAAATCAGTTCAGGCATTATGTGATGGTTGTTCAAACTTACGTCTCCATGTTTCCTCCAACACGTATGAGCAGTTTGTCGTATATAACGTGGTTTTCCGGAGAGTGGTGAACTGCGTCAGTTCATTTTACAGTTACTCAAAGACGCAAGAAAGGTGCCACGATGTGTGAATATTTCGATTTTGTTCATGAATGTTTTTTTTATTGCTTGAGATTTACCCCCTAATAGGAAAACATCCAATTTCACCAAAAGAACAAGAACATTTGTATATTTGTATAAATTAGCTTTCATGCAAGTATTTGCAGTCAGGCATTAAGAAGTTTCAATCACAGTAAAAACTTCAGCGTTCATTACCTACATGTCTCTTTGATCCTAAAATGACTTTAAAGTCTCCCACAAAACTAAACTCAACTAATCAGGCCAACAAGACACCACTACAGGTGTTCCTTCCACAGCGGTGAGTATGCTGTGGCATCCTTTCAATTCTGTTATTCTATCTTTAAAATTATAATAACCCAACCCAAACTAAAAGTACAGCTAGAATAAAAGCAAGGACAGATGTGCAACAAGAACTCCAAAACAGAATTGAGGAAACACTGTACAAATAAATACATTCAGCAGAAAATGTGTCACTGCAGAGACTGCAAAACAGGAATACAAAAATAAGGAATGGAACAAAAGCTAACTTTAACAAGGAGAAACCAAACAAACTGCCATGTTTGATTTCTAAAACTGATCCACATTACTGACTATTGAATATTGGCACCAAGGTCCAATATTTATCCAATTTATTGAAAATATTTTTTTGTTTTTGCTCAGTTTGCTTTGAAAAAGCAGCGCCCTCGGCCGGTTTTGTAAAGCACTTATTGGAGAGCACGCTGCTGTGCAAGAGAGCTCTCAGAAAAATATCTTCACACAATAAAATACGATCAAGAGCAAATCCAAATTCAGTTTGGGATACTGTGAGCAAAAGAAATACATTGAAATACATTTTTTATGGGAATTAGTCAGTTAAACACTAAAATGGTTGCATTTTGAATATATCATTTTCAAACTATAATGATAAAGTTTTCTTATTTGCAGGATATATATATATATATATATATATATATATATATATATATATATATATATATATATATATATATGTGTGTGTGTGTGTCTCAGGAACCACCTGACTCAGCTTTTTAAGTTAAATATTATGGAGCTACAGTAAAAAGTCTGCAGCACCACGGCAGCCAATCAGGATCATTTCAGCTGGTTGACGTCTTGTTAGTCAAAGCGTGTTTGAAGAACGAGGCCGGACCTTTTGTTCTGAGCGTGTGACAGAGTTCAGTGTTTTAACTTCACCTGCTGATCCTGTTTAACTCGTTCACACCTGCTCTGCCGCAGAGTGTGTAAGTGCTAGAGATGTGACTACAGTTATGGAGAAACTGTAGTTCTGTTACTTCAGTGTATTAGCTTAAAGCAAAAACACACAGTGACCCTGTTCAACCAGCAGCTCTGCAGAAGACTGACGAAGTAATACTGAGGTCACGAGCTTTGAGCTGGAACGAACGTCGGCTCAGAGATGATTGAAGTGTTTTCCTTTTCGCCCTGAGAATATTTTTTAGTGTCATTTACAAGACGTTTAAACTTTAAGAGAAACATCAAGTGCTTCCATTACAAACATCCCAATTTACTACAAACTAATTCAGTAAAAACTGTGCATGTTTATACAAAGGCTCTGTGCATTTACTGAATGATACGCTGTTTTTTTCTTTCGTGCAGAAGCAGCTGAGGTTGCTTTTTTTAAACCTGTTTTCTCTTTAAAGCGCTGCATGCTCCAGCTCCCAGTTACACTGTTGAATGGCTGCTTCACAGGACAGCAAAGGCACGATTTGTAGACTTAAAAAAGCTTGATGAATGTATAATTCACAGATTGTGCTGTGAATAATAATAATAATAATAATAATATTGGTAATATTTTGGTCTGAAAACAGTCACAGCCCACATTCACCTCCAGTCATAAACATCCATGAGAGGCGCCCACTGCTACACGCCGCTCTTCTCCTTTATCCAGCTGCGATATTTGGTGATTCGGGTGTAGACGCCGGGTTTGTTCCTGCGAGCGCAGCCGTCGCCCCAGCTCACCACGCCCGCCAGGAAGACCCGCTCACCGGGGCCGGTGACGGACAGCGGCCCGCCGGAGTCGCCCTGAGAGAGTCAGGGAGGAAGCGTTTAACAACGAGTAACAAGACACACTGTTCAGTCAAAAAGAGCAGAAAGTAACCCTGCATCCTGGTTTTAGACCAGACACGCCCCCTTCACAGACTGAAATTCATAGAACCATAGTGACACATGTGACCCATGATATTCGGGGGCGGAGCGCTCTGGGTTACGTCATAAATGACTTTGGCGGTGGTCTAGAGGGAAGAATTTTCTCTGGAAAACGTAAAATGACTTCTGTTGGAATAAACGGTGTAAAATGGGATCAACTGATATTGAAACGAAGTGACTGCACATGTAATTTACTAAATTTAATGTTAAGTTACTCTCTAAGTTTGACGCTGGCAGTCCTTTTAACAATCTGATTCAGAACGAGAAATCTCTACAGGCCCACTGTCATGACGTCAGATTTGCTGCATTCCCACAATGTCGGCAGAATGAGAAGAACAAGGAAACCTTCAGAATTACTCCGAATAAAACTACGGCTGACGGAATCCGGAGGCTGCGTCTGATAAATGTTGGTCAATGTATTGTCACTGCAGCGGTTTGATTTGATATTGGTATATTATTATACACATATGAAAGTACTGACTCTTGAGTGTTGTATAGTGAAAACTCGTCGTCATGTTATAGAAGTCCACATGTTGCTCCGAGTGTTAGCATCTCATGCCTGCTGTGTATTAGTAACGCGTGTTACCTGGCAGGCGTCCACGCCTCCTTTGAGGACTCCGGCACACAGCATCCTGTCATTGGCATCCGGCATCAGACTCTTGCACACCGTGCTGTTGATGATCCGAACCTCCGCCTTCTGCAGGATGGTCGCAGCAAGGCCTGACACACAGGTTGAAAGTGAATCTCAGATGAATCAGTGTAACTTAAACCCTGAACTCAAACCTGTGTCTGGTTTCAGACAACGAAAATGAAGAAGTTTCAATGTCGCGGATTCTAACACTGTCATTGTGTGAACTCACCTCCTTCTCTGGTGGCCCCCCAGCCGGTGATCCACGCCTCTTGGCCTGCTGGGAAGTCGTAGGTGGGAGAGGGCAGACAGATGGGCCAGATGTTCTGGTTGAGGGTGACGTCGCCGTCCAGCTCCATCAGAGCGATGTCGTTGTCGTAGGTTAAGGGTTTGTAGTCGTCGTGAGCGATGATCCGCCTCACGTTCCTCCTCACCGTCCACTCGTTGGTCTGACTCTGCACATGCAGACCCAGCAAGGCCTCCCATTGGTCCGCCTGGGAGTACCTGCATCAACACACACTCAAGAGGTCAGAGGTCACGTCTGCAGGAGGAAGCAGTGGAATGCATTCAAGAAAATTCTATTACCAGAAAACTGACAGTGAGTTTAATCGTGACTATTTCAGCCGTCCTGCTGAGCTAAACACGTACTGTCGGGGACGAAGAACCACGAAGAACCACGAAGAACCACGTTCTACTTGAAGCAGCTTTAACGGGATTCTCCAGAATCTAAGTTAATCAAACACTCGTTGCCTGTAGAGTTGAAATGTAGCTGCAGAAATGTGGTAGCTTGCTCCTGGTGGAGGTTCAGCAGCTGTTTGAGTTATCAGTTTCTGCAGCAATCTGTTGTTTTTTATTTTTTTGATTCATCACTTCATTATTTACTAAATTGCTTTATGTCAGAAAGAATGAAGGATGCTTAGCACAAGTAACCAGAGCCCAAAGCAAACATTCAAATTGCCCTTTTATGTCAAAGTACATCACAAACCAACAGCACAAAAATGATCAGAGCATCATTGAAAGTATCTGCCGCAATGCAAATATCACATCGCAACGGGAGAAAAATCAACCTGGAGGCGATTTAAATCATTTCAGCAGAGAGAAACTTTTCCTTGAAGGTGTCTTGTTTCATTCAGTGAGATGCAGATTAATTGCCCTTCTATGTAAAATGGCCTTTAACTTGTCCCTCGAGGTGTGTTCAGACTGACAGCGAAGGGCATTTTGTACGTGTGTGTTAAAACGCTCATGTGCTTGTAGCTGCCAAAACATTATGAAATTATGTTATTTAAATGAATTCCAAACAAACTGCAATGAAAAACTAACAAAATGAGCTGCTAGAAGTTTTGGATGTAAAGATGGAGCGCCGTCCACTGGACTGAACATTAATTTGTTCATTTCATTTGTAATTTTATCTACATTTGCCAAATTGTAATACATATGATTATAGGAAAGACAATAATTGTATCCATAACGGAAGGACTTGTAAAGTCTGCTAAACGTGGAGCTCCTACTTGTTTGGTCCGTTGTCCTGGACGCAGTGAGCCGCGGTCAGCAGCCAGCGGTTGCTCAGCACCGACGCTCCACACACGTGACCCGTACCCTTGATCTGGAGGCTGACCTGCCAGGGCCACTCGCCCTCCTCGGACGCCTCACCGCCCACGATACGAGAGCTCTGGTACGGCCTCGTCCCGCACTCTGAAAAACAAACACAAACGTGCAAAAATACACACAAATAACTACTGACATCACACTGCAGTCAGCTGTGTGTGTGTGTGTGTGTGTGTTAAACGTACGGCAGTCGTCTTCATCGGAGCCGTCCTCACAGTCCTGCTCGCCGTCACACTCTGGGTTCAGTTTGCTGATGCAGCGTCCGCTCCTGCAGCGGAAGGTGAACTCTGAACACTGCTGCAACACCAGAGCTGAACGACAGGACACACATATCAGCACTGACACTACACCACTAGTCTGCGTTACAACCTGCGGGTGTGGAGGCTCTAATGAAACTCTCTATCCAGCTGCATTATGGGAAATGTGTTTTTGGAGTTTGACCCGTACAAGGGACTAAAAGTCTGCTGCACAGATTTTGACAATTCTTTTTGAAATCTGTCTTTAACAAATACATCGACTTTACGAAAGTGCGATCTCAGTCACCGCAGTAGCCCTTTAACCAATGCCAAGCCTGTGTGAAATAACAAGCCTAAACATAAAACTGCTATTGATTATGCCAAAGATACGGGATTTCATGAAGGCAGCAGGAGATACATTATTCAGCCGGACTACATGGAAAATTAAAGCAGTACTAGTGAAATGTAAAAAAATTGGAGAACTAGTTCACTTAGTTTATCTTTTCAGACCCTGTACAATATTCCTATACTACCTCCATGGCGTCTGAAATCGATTCTGACAGGTTCACTGACTTTACAGCAATCTTAACAGAGCAGTGTTGTGTGTAATACTGTATCTAACATCAATATATATATAAAACATTTCCAAAGTAAGTTAAGCTGTCTCCCTCTGTTATCAGCATTGTGAGTAAATGTAAGACGTAAGTGTCTTTGACTGAACTTTGAATAAGATTTGCAATAAGATTTTGCTTGTTCATATGCACGCTTAAAGCATTTGAGTAAACAGCGTTGTTCCTTACATCTTTCACATTTAGACTCATCCGATCCGTCTGAGCAGTCGTCTTTTCCGTCACACTTCAGCTTCTCTGGGATACAGCGGTTGTTTCTGCAGGGAAACTCTCCTGGTTTGCATTTTACTACAAAGAAAAAGAAACATCTCCAACAGTGAGACACTGACCTAAGCAACACTTAGACCTTTTTACACCCTGAACTCCAGTATGAAGAGACAACATTATTTAGTCTTTCTGTGGATATGCACATGAATGTCTCTGCACCTGCAGGATTTTCAACAGTTTTTATTTTATGTATTAACAGCTGTATTCATCTACAGTTCAGTTTAACCCACCACACATTTCCTCATCAGAGTTGTCTCCACAGTCGTCAAATCCATCGCATTCCCAGAACTTCGGTTTACAGCGGCCATTTTTACACTTCATCTGAGACGCTGTGCACGCTGCGCAGAGACACAAAGAACAACCAACAATATGTTAGATCGTCTCTTAATACCTCCTGACTTCCTGTCTGCGGCTCTCAGCTCCGAGCCCACTGGTTCCTACTGAAGACTTAAAAAAAAAAAAACACCTCACAAATATATAGTTTAATTTTTTAAAGTCTCAGTAATTTCATAAAACAGCTGGACATTTCATCAAACAAACAGCAGAACATTTGTGCATTTGTTAGGGACTATTTTCAGTGGCGGATTAATTCGCATTATTTAGTGCTCTAGTGAGTATTTACAGCAGCAGGACGTGAGATGTGGTTGAACGGTAAGATTAATTAAATTAAGATTATTTTGTCAAAATACTATTTCCAATTTTCAGGCTGAAATCAACATGTTAGAATTTTTGTGTTTTCTGTGAAGATAAAAACAGTATGCATCCACTGTCGGTGGTTTGGACTCACTGCAGTGGTTCTCGTCGCTGCCGTCTCCACAGTCTTTCCAGCCGTCACACTGCAGAGTCTTGTTGATGCACAGGTTGTTGGTGCACTGGAACCTTCCAGGACAAGCTGATCAATGACATCAAACAGTCAGACACTGAACACAAAATGCCATGAAGGAACAGAATCAATCTAAAAACTGAAGGTATGCCTAAGAAAGTGGCCAGAATTTGCAGTTATTGGGTTAAAACATACAAACCACCGCTGTTGTCTTTTAATTAAACTAAAATAAATAAGTCTTACGATTTGTCGGGATAAAGGCTTCGTACTCGGCGGTGAAACCCTCGTCAACGTAGGACGAGTCCGAGTTAAACTTGATGGTCATCATGTTGCTTTGGCTGGTGACCACGGTGCCTTTTGGCTTACTGCCACACAGTCTATAACACAGAGACACAAAGACGACTCAGCAGGGCAGTTTCTGACTCTCTCTGAGGATATCTTGGTGGGAGGACAGACAAAATGAACCCAAACACAATGTTTAGGACTTGGACTTGGAACTTGCTGGTCTTGACTTGGGACTTGGCCTGGGACATGTAGGTCTTGACTTAGAACTTGTTGGTTTTGATTTGAGACTTGAGATGTGTTGGGACTTGACTTGCAACTTGACTTTGGACTTATTGGTATTGACTTGTTGGTCTAGACATGGGACTTAGCCAAGACTGGAGACTTACTTGTGACTTGCAAAACAGTGACTTTGTCCCATCTTGGTGAGTCAAGACTCAACGAGGCCAAGTGCGAGTTTAATGACATCATATCCCAGTCACTGCATTCATATCTGAATCATTTTGGTCCTCTCTGAGTCATTGCATACTTGCCCAGTCACCATTGTCATAACTAAATTATCATGTCTGAGTCAAATGTCCTACAAGTCACCAGTCATGTCACAGTCACGAAGATTGTGTTTACGTCACAAGTTCCAAGCCCTCAGAATTCGAGTCTTCCAGTCTGACCATGGGTGATAGAGGAGTATACGGAAAAAGCTGTATGAGAAACAAAAGGGGGAACAAAACCACTTATGGCTGACCTTTGACCGTTGACGTCAACATAATCATTGGGACATTCGCTACTGTATTTTCCCAAGAGGAACTTGTTGAACTGAACCTTCACAAACTTTTCCGTTGAGGCCTGAAAAAAGAAAGATAATGGAAACAAGACAATTATACAATTATTGTAATTCTGTAAGAGAATTACAAATTCCCAAATTAGGGGAACTTGTTAGCAGTTACAGAGCAACATGATCGTTCCACTGGAGTCGTGTTTGTGTCCACCTGATGAATGTAAGTCCAATATTCACTGTCTCTTTTAGCTCTGGTTTGGTCTCCACCAAGTCCTGAGAGAAATATCTGGCTCTTTAGCTGCCAGATGTCTAGCAAGGCTTTACTTGTTATTCTCAGAACATAAAATGTGGACTTACCTCGATGTTCCAGACACATGTGGTTTGTGGAGGATAGTTGGAGGGGAAGAAAGGTGAGGAGAAGGAGCCTTTGTCTCCAGTCAGTGTACCTCCGCACTCTGAACAGGACAGACAGTTCACACTGACATGTTAGACAGTTAGGAGATGATCTCACTACAGAGGCTTCGGCTAATCAACTTCAATTCCTGACTAATAGAGAGGTCAGGGGTCAGAGGTTACACTGATATCCCTGTGATGTAATAATCATGAAGATAGAGAAGTAACCTCAGATTTAAAAAAAGACGGTAAGAAGAATAAATTCTGTGAAAACAACTAATGCAGTTTTGGGGCATTTAGACTGCAAAATGATTTACCTTACTTTAATTTGTTTCATCAAAGCACGTGAACACATCTGTGTGGTGTTTTCAATAAGCATCTAATGATTTCAAGAATCTGGAATCAAGTGTGATTTTGTTGATTGTAGTGCAATGAAAGTGACATTTGGCTGGGAAAGTTCTGAAACAAGAGAAAACTGCATCTTTACTTATTTTCACTTTTATTTTCATTGATTAATCTGCAGATTGTTTTTGATAGTTGATTAATCGTTTGGTCTTTAAAATGTAAGGAAATTGTTAAAAAAAAAAAGCTTTAATCTTTAAATTGTCTTGTTTTGTCCAACCAACAGTCCAAAACCCGCAGATATTCACTTTGTCACATAAAACAAAAAGCAGGATTGAAAAAAATGACTCTAATTTCTTTAAGCAAAACAGTTGCCTAACTGAAACTAATCGTTCCAGCTCTAAATGGAAAGCAGTGCAGTTATGTTTACCCACTGGCTGAATGGTTTTCTTGTTTTCCAAAAATTCATTGTGTAGGAATTTTTTGGAGAATTTATCTTTGGAGCAAATGTCTTGAAACAAGATTCTGATTATATTATATTATTAGAGATCACCACACCAGCATGGAGAACAGAGAGACATGACAAAGAGTTTCCCCTCGAGGATCAATAAAGTATTTCTGATTTCTGACTGGATTTCCTGTCGTACTTTGTTCAGTCGGAGGGATCTGGGAGTAGGTGGCTTTGAAGCCGGGGAAGTTGTTCTTCTCGCTGGTGACCAGAATCAGCAACATGACGTTTCCAGAGGACACGAAGGACAGAGAGCGTTGAGGGTATCCACACTGCCTGAAGAGGGACCACAGAAACATGAAGCTGTTAGGACCCGTGTCTGACGCAGATCTGATCTGTTGCTATTAGAGCCTGACCTGCATGCACAGAAAGATGTACACCTGTACAGCCTAATGCAATCCAATACAACAGCTCTGCCATAAAATCTACTTTTATTGTTAATTCAATTGTACGTTTTAGCATTGAGGTCCCAGTTAGTGACGATGTTGTACTGGACTGCCTTATATTGAGGTGTTTCTAACATTCGGACTCCCTCGTGTATGTAAATAAGGAGGATGAAAAATTAGCAACAGCTCTCAGTATAATGTAGTCCAGTACAACACCACCTTTAACTCTGAGCTCAGTAATAAACAAATAATCGAATTTACACATTTTCGGCAATGTCAACAAAAACATTACGAGGTTCGTAAAGATACAGACGGAATGGTTTCAGTAATTCAGCATCAGTTGGGCTATAGTTGCCACAAGCTTGGATATCTAACGGTGTGTAATGCAGGTCTCTGTTGACGAGCAGTTTATACTCAGACAGAACAAAACTGCATGGTCACACACAGCTAATTGGATACTGTGGCTTCCATCATTTTGGACTCTGTTCCATATTTTCTCATATTTGTGTGTTAAAGTTCACTAAACTTGAACTCTACTTAAGACTGACGCAGTGCGATTGTATCCACTTCATTTTCTAATCTGTTAATCAACTAATCATTTCAGCCCTAACTGGAACAGTTTGCATCTCACTCTGTCAGGACTCGGTTCTCTATCGGAGCCAGGGAGTCGTAGATTTTGATGAAGTCTTGCTGACAGTCGTCCTCCAGGATCAGAGTGTGGAAGTCCAGTTGGACTCGGTGGCCCGGGTCGGCCCTCAGCCTCCACTGCAGGTAGATGTTTGGTGGGTACAAAGCGTCTGTAAACCCCGGAGACTGGACGACTCCCGCTTCGCTGACGTGGAAGTTGAACGACGTTCTCGCTGAAAATAGAATAAAAATATAAATGTGTTTTTCGTGACTGGCTCTAAAATAAGAAGTCCACTACAAACCTGACACAGAGTGGAATCAATAATACAACTATCTGAGGTCACTCGAGTCTTTGATTACTACATCAAATTATATGATATTTTACACAAGTTACTCTTAAAAAAAAGGACAAAAGCATTGTTCCAGTCTCAAGCTTCTGGCTTTACTACCGGAACAATGCCTTCGTCCTTTTTTGGAGAAACCTGACTTACTTTAATTCTCAGGAAGAAAAACACGTAACTTTGACTAACAGGAATAAACTGTTCTCACCCAAATTACGCCTTGTCATGCGTGGGTCTATAACTGCGAACAGAAAGATAAACAGAAACAACTCTTTAGCAAAACTGTGCAGTTTGAGTTTAAATAAAGAACAACATTTATAAATAGCAACATATTTCAGTGGAAGCTGTCGTTTTGTCATTTGAAGGTTCTTGTGAACGCCACCATCTGTTTAATCTGCTGTCCTGGACCCTGTAAATCCGCTTCGTACTGTATATTATAAATCTAGTGCCATTCAGAAATGTTCCTCCGAGTCATTCCGATCATTTTGAAACACTTTAGACTTTATATTTTACTCTCAGTGACTTTAGACTAACCGGCCCCACATTTCCCAACCATTTGTAGTTCACATGTTAAAGGTCTGAACTCTCTGCAGCCACCACAGAGTGAGACAGCGTTCCTTCACAGATCCCCAGATTGTCATTTAGCTTTGATAGCCGACTGAAGACATGGTGACATCACTATCCCCGCTTCCACTGCAGGAACTTAATGCCCCCTAGATTGACCTGTTATTGACCCCCGACCTGGAGCTTTGCATGACCTGAACTTTGAAGAATCTGCGAGGCTTTGGTTCGAGGTTCTGCTTTGTGTTTCCAAATGTCTTGGACAGACGTCGGTACGAGACGTCGGTACGAGACATCTGCGTTGCTTTAGTCGGTAGGTGAGGATTGATTTTGTTCACTTTACATTTTTAAACGTCTGTATCATTAGATTAATTAGGTAAGGGTGTTTGTGCCTGACGTGATGTGGCTCTTTAAACAGCACGATGTGTTTTGGTTCCACCTGCAGAAGGAGGTCGACACCTGACCGCTGCAGAGGGAGCGGTGGGGGAGGGGCTCAGGTGGGGAGGGGCTCAGGTGGGGAGGGGCTCAGGTGAGCAGCGTCAGGGAGAGCTGATTGTCACAGCTGTGTCTTGTTGACTAACTATGCTCTCCTCTTCATATGCAGGAGGTGCTGGACCTGAGGGCTGAATGAACGGCTGGCTAAATGAATGGCTGAATGGCTGGCTGGCCGGCTGGCTGAACGGCTGGTAGAACGGCTGGCTAAACGACTGGCTGAACGGCTGGCTAAATGGCTGGCTAAACGGCTGAACGGCTGGCCGAACGGCTGGCCGAACGGCTGGCCGAACGGCTGGTAGAACGGCTGGTTGAAAGGCCGGCCGGCTGGCTGGCTGAATACTGTCTCTACCAGGCTGGGCAAACTGAAAGCGCTGTGGTTCCTGTGTCCTGGTAATAACTGTATGTGTGTGTGTGTGTGTGAGCAGCTGGAGTAAATAAAAGACATTACTGGAAGCACAGCGGCGGGTAAAGAAACACAGCAGTCAGATACTCTGACAGGCAAGTGATGTCATCTTGTTTCCAGATCTCAGATATTAACAAAATGTTTAGTATCCAATAAAATATTGTGTTATTTGTTGTCAGATACACTGTAGGTTCAGCGTTGACCCTCTTTCTTCCTTCTGTCACAATACAGATTCAAACGATATCTTTAGTCGGACCTTTTGGTATGACCGTAATAACTTTTTAAAACAGACAATATGGATCCTCGACTCAAACTAGATTATTTTAGATGATTTGGTATTTCTGCTGATGACATGTCTGTAAAGAAAGTGTATGTCATTAATCTTATTTCTTTGCAGATAACACTCCATAAACAACTTTACTGTCTTCATGTCCCACTTAAACCCTGAAACACCTCTTGAACTTCAAAGCTGGGAAAAGTAGAGCCGTCTGCCATTTTTGTTTCTATATTTCTTTACACTCTTTTTGCACAACCTCAAGCACACAAACCTTGTCACTGTCTTTGGAAAGGTAAACCCGTTGTCAGTTCAATTTGTATAAATAGTAATAAAGCTGAGGTAAGTACAGCGCTGGCACTGACAGAACGTTTCCCCTGTAAACACGAGTCCTGTGGTGGACGTGGAGCCACTGAGCAGTCAAACCTCGTGAGATGACGCCGTTGACGTTCAGAGCGTCGCTGGGTTTCAGCAGCAGTCGTCCATGTCTGCTCTGCTGACTGTCTGCCGGCGGGTCCAGAGACTCGATGGCTTCGTCCAGCGCCGCCTGCTGGGAGACGTGGATGTCAAACTCTGACTGGTAATACGCCACAATGCTGTCGCCTCCGCCGTCTCCCTCACTACAGAAACACAGAGTGCAAAGTTTGAGCCTGAGCAGCATCAACTCTTAAAGGGACAGTTCAAAGTTATATAATATATAACTTATATGATTTTGGGAGATGCACTCATTTTCTTTCTTTCTGAGAGCGAGATGTTCAGATGGATATCAGTCTCATGTCTGAGTGTTCAGTGCTGAGCTGGAGTCAGGGCGTGGTTAGCTTAGCTTAGCATAAAGACTGGAAGCAGGGGGAAACAGCTAGCCTGGCTGTGTCCAAAGTTCACCTCTAAAGCTCAGCTGATTAACATGTTTTATCTCGTTTGTTTAATCTGAACACAAACAGAAATGTAAAACAGCGGTTTGTGGTTGTACAGCGGGTTACTGTGGTGAGTAAACCTCCCAGTGGCTAAAACAGTAGAATCCCTCACATTTATAACTGTGGTTCTGCAAACTGTGCATGCCTGACAGAAAGTAAACACCTGGTTTTCCACCGTTTGTGTCGGTCAGGAAGTGAACTGAATAATAAAGTGACTGCACGTATAACACTTACTCAGGTGAGTAAAGTTTCTACATCACTGAGAAAACATGCAACAATAACGTGTTTGTGACGTGACGCGTACCTGAAGGCGTGGACCGTGGAGCCTTTAAAGTTTTTGGCCAGCACGGAGTTTTTGGAGTAAAGCAGTTTCAGCTGAAAGATAAAAAGGTTGTACACATTTATTATCATATCTGTCCAGTTTCTTCACAATCACAGCGACAAACACAGAACCGAGCGAGCCACAAAGCAGAAGCGGTGTGTGTGGAGAACTCCCATGATGCTTTGGGACCGCGTGACGTCTCACCTGCTGGTTCACCAGTGAGGCCAGGTTTGAAAACTCGGGACTGCTGGGATCTTCATACGCTGGCTGGAAACGCTGGTTATTGATTTCCATCAAGCCGATATAAACTCTCTCCTCTTTGACGTCACGCCGTACTGAAGACACAATGAGACAAAAGATCACAAGTTTGTTGAATTTGTACAACCGACTTTAATAAGCAACGGAGACTTTCAGATGGTGCACATGTTTGTTGACAGCAGTCGTCTTCTCCGCCTTTTGTCGGCACACTGCTACTTTTCTATCAATAATGACTATTGATTAATGACTAATGACTATCAATAATGAAAATAACCACTGAAAGTAACTAAGAACATTTACTCAAGTGCTTTAGGACAGTTTTGAGGTACTTGTACTTTACTTGAATATTTCTGTTTTCTGCTTCTTCTACTCCACCACATCTCAGAGGGAACGAGATGCTTTATCTATTATTAAAGTGATGAACACATCCAATCCAGTAATATAATATATATTATTCTGAAACTGGTCATTCTGTGTAATGAGTACTTTTGGTACTTATATATGTTGATGTTAATAGGTTTTGAATGCAGGCCCGGAGTATTTCTGCACTGTGGTGTTACTACTTTAAAAAGAGATCCGAGTGTTGTCGTCCTGCTCTAACTGAACAGATGATGACGCGTGTGCTCAGATCAGCTGGGCTGAAGAACACGAGCTTCATTAACGAACTGACTGTAACACGCGTCAACGTGTTTTCGCTTCATGCATCAGTCCAACAAATGCCGCTGAAACCGTTCGACTACTTTTCACAAATCCTTTTGTTACAATAAATCTCGGAAGGAACGAGTCCGGTCAAGTAGAAATCTGGGAAAATGAGACTGGCCTCCCCTTTATCTGCCCCCCCTCCCCCAATCATGTTGAGCAGTGATTTAAAGCTAAAGTCAGGCCTTCTCAACCTCATAGTGATGATTTCATTTCCAGTCCGATGTGTAAACACATCAGTGTCCTAACAGTTAGCGGCCGCGCTTTGTATCGCCTCGTGTTTCTCGGCTCTGGTTGATTAATCCGCCTTTAACAGCTTTTGTATCAGTCTACTGTTTGTTTCCAGCTCCACGTTCAACAGCACACTGATAACAGGACAGGTTCGCTTTGGTTTAGAGTTAACCGCCGGCCGAACTCTGGCGTTTAAAGAAAAAGGTCGTTAAAATGAGCTCACAGTGGAAGTGCCAGACCAGCAGTCCGGTTATCAGAGCCACAGCAGCAGCTGAGAGCAGCAGAGCGACTCCGGCCCACAGCGTCTTCCTGTGGCCGGATTTCTCCTCCTGCTGCTCCTCTGTGGGCGGCAGGAACTCAACCGTCGTGTCCCACTCAGGATCCTGCAGACAGGGAGACAGAGGGGGGAGGACGGGGGAGACATGGAGAGGTTTGTTCATTTGTCCCCTGAAGATAAAACGGTTTAAAGATAAAGATCTGGTTTTGCTTCAGCGCCTCCACATGCTCAGAAACCCCTCCCTGCTGATGTCTGAATCACACCTGTGAACCGCGTTGACCGCTAACGTCGCTCGACGCTCGCTACAGCAAAACGCCGAGCGCACTTTACATCCATCCTTTCTGCCAGAACACCGTCTGCCAGGGTGGAGCAGAAGTTAGCAGCTGGGCAGGTTGTTGTGAGTCGACTTACAGATTAATAACTCAGTCAACTGACAGAAAATTAATCCGGAACAATTTTGTTAATTAATTAGTTATTTAGGTTCATTTATAAGTAAAACTGTGAACATGGTTCTACATTGCTTTCTGGTCCCATATGTGCATATTACATAGATAGATAGATAGATAGATAGATAGATAGATAGATAGATAGATAGATAGATAGATAGATAGACTGAATGAATGAAGTGAAACTAAATGACAGTTGAGTCTGATGATGCGGCTGGCTCACTACATAGCTTTTGGGTCCTTATCAGAAATGTTTATGCAGCTCTACTCGTGACCCGGCCCGGAGCGCAGGACGAACTGAGATCGTGGTGTTGAGTCATGAACTCCAGCCTGCAGTCTCGAGGGAGGGATCACCGCGACACGGTTGACAGGTGTGTGTTTAGGCAGCTCTGAGCGGAACCTGTTCGACCGTGTCAAAGTAAAGCAGGGTGTAGCTGGACAGGAATGTCTCTACTGCCGATGTAAGTCAGCATGTTGAGTCCTGCACCCTCCGGCACTGTGTTAAAGAGTCTATCCACACCCTGTTCCACTGCGTGACGCGAAGCTGCACCTCCAAACGGCCAGAAAAGGGTTTCAGAAGCTGAGCTGCATGTAGCTTCCAACGCTAACTGCTGCTAATATCTCTTTTTACATTTCTGTTTTCAGTTTCCTGTTCAATGAACAACACACTACACGTGAATCTGTTGGAAGCTTTCTCTTCTGATGGAGCTCGGCTAGCAGTTTCCCCCTGCTTCCACTCTTTGTGCTAAGCTAGGCTAAACACGTCCTACACCTGTCTGTGTGTGTGTGTGTGTGTACACACATGAAACTGACATCTTCTCACATCTGGAAACGTTGGGTGGAAACAGGGTGTCAAGTATTACAGACTTATAAAGACCCATAAGGCGATTCCTACACCGCCACATGTTAAATACACCTTCTACCAGCTGAGGCCGACAGGTGTAAAGGAGTCCGCACCCAGGACACTTCAGTCAGTCATCAACCAAACAAGCTACCTTGAACTTTACTGACACCGAATGTAAGGTCTTTAGGGCTGCAACTAACGATTATTGTTGATCAATGAATCTGCTCATCCTTTTCAGATTCATCAGTTCGTTTTCGGGCCTTAAAAATGTTAGAAAACATTTAAACGTCTCGTTTGGTTCAGTTAATGTCTCGTTATTCAGTGTTTGATATAAAACAGAGAAAAGCAGAACATATTCACATTTCAGCAGCCGGAACCGAATGACTCTTACAGTTATTATTAAAACTGTTGACAATATTGACAAAATTAGGAAGTAACGAGTAGAATCCTGTTGTAAATGTGATTCACTGGGGGGGTTTTTTAATTATTCTAATCATTTTAAAAGTTTTGAGACTGAGGCACTTTGTGTTTTACTGTAATCCATCAGAAACCACTGAAACCAGCACAGAACCTTCTGGACTGAGACCCACTTCAGATCCCTTTAAGGCTCATTATGATCCTGTTCCTTATGGGATAGAAATCATTAGTTTCTCTGTTTTCTGTTTTTGATCTCAGGTGAAACCGACAAACTGTGACGTCAGGGTGCGGTTAACAGCTCGGGTACGGGACTCACCTCTGCCGGACTGAACTTCTCTTCTGAATCCATTGCATCCATGTTGCTGTAAGTCCCCGTTTGTCCTTTGTAAGCTCCGTCTTCACCGCAGTCTCTCTTCGGTTTCCTCCCGCTGAGTCTCGCGCCCTGCTGCCATTACCGGCCCGCTGACATGACGGCGACAGGTGTGTCTACCTGACAGGTGTGTCTACCTGACAGGTGCGGGCGCAAGTGTAGCGGAGAGGCGGTTCTGAGTGGGTTTAAAGTTAGTTTGAGACTCTGAGTACCGGGACTGTCACCGGGTCAGAGCCGGTTTGAACGGGTTCAGACCGGGTTCAGACCGGGCAGCTCGGTTCTGGAGGAGACAGAAAGATTTGGCGACGGAAGAGATCAGACCAGAGAGAGTTAATGAAAGGAGACACTGCAGGGAGCGACACCTGTCCCACCTGATCTCCCATGATTCATCACGCCACTGAAAACCTCAGATCCACAGATACTCTCTGCTGACAGCACAGTGTAGAAATACTCTGTCCTGCATTTAAATGTAGTACAAAAGTATCAGCATCTAAATAAACTCAAAGTACCAAAAGTAAAAGTAGTCATTATGCAGAACGGCCCATTTCAGAATAATGTATGTTAAAGTATTGGATTAGAATTATTGATGCATTAATGTGTTCATCACTGGTAAAGGTGGATCTTAGTTTAATTTCTTTATACACTGCTGGGTAGCTTCACCCCCGGGATCAATAAAGTTTGATCTTAATCTCTGTAATTATACATCATTATTTATTTGTTAATTCTATTTTGTAATAAATGTAGTGCAGTAAAAAGTATAATATTTCCCTCTGAGACGTAGCGGAGTAGAAATAGAAAGTAGCAGAAATGAAAATACTCAAGTAAAGTACAAGTACCTCAAAATTGTACTTAAGTAGGCTTACAGTACTAAAGGTACTTAGTTACTTTCCCCCATCAGGAACAGACCAAATATACGGAGTCTGAAATGTGCCACCGGAATAATTAGTATACACTTTTACAGTGTTAAATTAATCATTTAATAAATAGGCCAATTAAAATAAGCTATTGTAAACAAATTAACTGAAAGTGACTTGAAATGATGCATTAAAATACTCAAAATAAAAAGATCACTAAATTATTCATAAATAAATAGGTTATATCATTTATAAATTTTTAATGAGTCGAATTATTTATTCTGTATTTAAATGATGATGAATTAATAGTTGACATTTAAAATGTAATTGCAGAATAAATGTTTCCAATGGCTTTAAATTTAACTTTTTGCTGTTTTAAAATTTAATTCTCAATTCATTGTTTGAAGACGGAATAATGAGACAGAATTATTGTCAAATTTAAGTAAAATTTTTAATTTTTTAAATTTTGAGTCACATTATAATGTTTTTTTCAGTTTGATCAATATATTAATTGATTATAATTAAACACAGAAAAAGTCATCATTCTGGTTCCAAGATTATTTTTGCTTTTTCAGTTTGTTTTTTTGGTTATATATATTATATCTATAAAAATAAATCGATTTCGGCTAAGAAATGAGGCATTTATGTGGCAGACTGAAAAGAGCTGTGTTTTGAGCTAAATGCTAGCCTCAGCATGCTAACATGCTCATAATGACAATGCTAGCATGCTGATGTTTAGCACGTATATTTTTCACCATCTTAGCTTAGCATGTTAGCATGCTAGCATATGCTAATTAGCAGTAAACACAAAGTACAGCTGAGGCTGATGGGAATGTCATTAGTTTTTCAGGTATTTGGTCATAAAAAGTGTTGAACACATTAAAAAGTTGGCCTGATGAAAAGTCAGAGGATCACCAAAGTTATTCCTGAGGGGAACATGAATGTCTGTACAAAATGTCATAACAATACATCCATAGAGCCGTGCAGCGAGTGTGGCTAAAAATACACCTCTAAAAGTCGCTAATTAACACGCTGTTTTTAGTTTGCTTCATTTGTACACAGAAATGTAAAAAGCACAGTTTGAGATACATGCTGGAGCTATTTCTTGACACTAGATGAAATGATCACCAAAGTCATTGGGACACATTTGACTTTAGCTGACTGAACCAAATTTCATGGCAATTCATTCAATAGTTGTTGAGGTATATCAGTCTGGGCCAAAGTGGTGGACCAACCAACTGCCGTCTCTAGAGCTACAGCAATTGTTCGGCTAAAAATACGTTAGCAATAGCAAAGCTACGTTATGACTTTACCATGTCACAGTGTTGGTTCAGACAACCTGTACAGGTTTAAGTTTCATCACAGTGGATCTTGTAAATATAATGTTGTTAAAGTGATTAAATTCACTTTAAAACAGACAACATCTCTGCATGACTAAAGTGAGGTCGCAGTCACAGAAGAAGATTCAGCTGATTATTTAGAAGATGAAGATTCAGCTGGTTGACTGGAAGGAGAGGACTCGGTTGCTGGTCCGGAAGGAGAGGACTCAGCTGCTGGTCCGGAAGGAGAAGACTCGGCTGGTGGTCCGGAGGACTTTTCTGTAATTAGTTCTTCAGCAACGTCAAAACATTTCCCCCATTCTTCATTAGTCACACAGGTATCGAGTTTCTCCATCAGTTTGTGTTTTACAGCTTCTCTCAGTGTCTTCGTCACCAGATTTTCCCCTTCTTCCAAAATTATCTCATCAATCTTGCGACAATTAGATTTGTCATCAGTGCAGCATTTCTTCCGCGGTAGTGATGACATAAAAGCAGCCGCAAATGTGATACAGATGAGAAGAGGCAAGCCAACAACCTGAACAACAACATCAAAGAGCAGGTTGTATTATCACAGTCACTCTGTGTACTTGTAGTAACTTTCTAAAGGTTAATAAAAGGTTCATGAAAGGGCATGCCCCAGGGTTCTATACCAGGGCCATTATTCTTTTCATTTATGAAAATAATCTTTGTGATTTCTCATTACAAATGCATAATACCATTCTATGCTGATGATACTGTAATTGATTGTTCTTCTTCATCAGCATCAGAAACTCTTGAATTTCTTCAGTCTGCATTTGATGTTGTGCACTCCCATAAAGCCCAAACATAATTGGTGCTAAAAGAGGACAAAACCAAATTATTTTCTAAGAGATACTTACTTCTCCTTCTGGCCAAGGAAACACCTGATATCTACAGCTTTTTTACATGACGGTGATCTGACAGTAATCCATTTTCTCTTCTACATCCTACCATATTTTTGCCCCATAACTGGAACATGTAAGTGTATTAAAAGTTCATGCTATGTTTGACACAGTAGTTTATAGATATTTTTTAATATTTGGAGTATTTGTACAAATGCCACAGTGAGAGGGCACGCTCTGTAAAGAGAGCACAGTTTAACTTTATTATGAGTCTGATATATTTTGTTCGTACTGGAGAGGCTGTCTTAATCCAGTCCAAACCTTCCTGCCACAACAGATCAATACAGACAAATGACTACAGGACACTACACAAAATATTTGAGGAACCATCTGGAAAACTAGCGCATTGAATGTTTGGCAGATGTGTTTAGAAAATTAACATTTTTCGACTTGGCAGATATGTTCATTAAAAGCATTTCCTCATTATGTTTATAAAAAACATTTACAGTTGCAGAGTAGAAGTATTTAAACATAATTTTTAGGAGGCCAAAAAGTTTTTTAGGAGGTAAATATCTCGCTGTGTCAGTCAGGCTTCTCTCAATCACTAAACCTGATGTAGGAAACCAGGTTTCTTGTTCACATGTCCTCTAAACAATCAGGTAACCAGGTCCTGTAAAAACAGTGATAATTATGATGTCGTCAGTAAAGAAAGATAAAAACTAACCCTTGACTTGTTTATCAGCTCAGCGATGATTCCTCGTTCCTCAGCTGTGATGTTAGTCTTCTCTTTGCAAGCCAACAGTGTGTGTTGTCCAGAAAAATCATTGTAACAGCAGACATACCAGTCTCCATCGATTAACACAGATGCAGCCCACAGCAGACCAACAAAAGCTGCTTTGAGAATGTGATACACTACAACACAACAAAAGTTATTTTTGCAATTTCCGCATGTGTATTTCCAGGCTCTCTGAAAGGTTTTGTCCACCCAGAGCATTAAGACAAATATTAAAAACGCTGGCAGAGTCATGTATAACCAGCAGGCGTCCAGTTGTTCTTTGCAGGTGCACGCCAAGTCCTTGTCAAGCACGACATGATAAGAAAAAATCACGATGACTACGGCGTGGACTCCGGCTGTTTTAGAGATATGTTTAGCAAAATGCCCCAGTGCTGTTTTCAAGCTCTCCATGTTTGGTGGAAGGTTTGATTCTGCAGAGACCTGCAACCTGTACCATCTGAGCACAGACTGTACAAACAAACCAAGCTTTTCCTGTTGCAAAAAAGCTGCTGCATGGAGACGTTAAAAACATTTAAATAAACAATTGTTTTGCTTGTGTAGTTAAATACTTTTATCTTCTCGAGGTTGATTCTTATTTCTGCTCCTGTGATTAAACAACACACATACATTACTGTAAAAACAGTACACATGTAGCATCAACAAAATGATCACAGTAAGTTCAGTGAAAACACACGTTATCGGCTTTATGTCGCCTACAGCTTCATGTTTTGAGTGGTCAATGACGGATACTGCTTTACTTCCCCTTGTTACCATCACATCATGTTAGTGTGTCCTGCACTCTGTGGCCTGAAAGGTGCGAAACACCAAATTCTCCATATATTTAGAGGTCCAGACCCGGGTATACAGAGCAAACATAACACTAGAACTTCCTGGTACTGCTGTGTTGTGGATCATTTCACCTCCCTCAGTGTTCTGCTCCAGTTTGAGATTGACTGCCTTGTAATCCACATTCTGGTCACTAGAGGTCGCTGCTCCATCAGTTTCTACTCGTACTTCCATCCACTGAATCTAAATCCTACTTCATGTGTTTATCCTGAATCTGTCCTAAGAAGATCACAGTAAAACAGATCCAGATGTTATTAAAAAAGCTGTTAACTCTTGGGTGGACTGGTGACTAGCTTGTGAGCTAACAAGATACGTGTAAATCAGACAGATTTGGAGATGTAGGAAGTTGTATTTTTGGATGAAACTAGTTTTCCACAACGCTGACATCAGTAAACGTACAGATGTAAAGAGAAAACACAGCACAACATGCTTTGGTTTCTGTTGTCTTTATTAGTGGAATGGAATATACACCTCTGTGCTTTAATGCTGTTTTCTCCTTCTTTCATTCACCACTGCTCACTCTCTCTGAGACTCAACATCACTGTCCATCAGTTCACTGGATATAAAGATTCACTCTGAGGCATCTGAAGTGCTGGTTATCATCTCAGCGGCTGCTCTTTAAATCTCCCACTGAGGCCGTGACATGCAGGCAACATCTGGGAAATGAGGAGTTTAATGGACACATTTTCACTAACTTTTCAAATGATGACTGGAATGATCAATACTCTAAAATTATAATTAATATTATCTTAGCGTCACTATCGTATGTGCTATTCACGTTGATTTCCAATTGCCAGTCCCCATGCCTAATTGTATGCACAAAAATCAGAATATGAAATTTAACAGCTTCATCCCCCCAAAACTGAAATGATTAGTCACATGATGCAAAGATAATATATTATAATTTTGATTATAGATCAATCACATTAATCAATTTGTAAGAATACTAACTTTAAGGCTTCAGAATGCTACAATTAGCTTGCTTTCCGAATTTAGAAATATAAAGATCCAATTTTGTCCTTCCGTAACTTGTGATTGGAATTAGTTATTATTTCTGACAGTTCATAAAACAATTAACTCAATAAGGAACATTAGATGAATAAAAAGGGAAAATAATCATTTGTTGCAGTCGGATTCTGGATCTATTTTCTCTGAATATTCTTCAGATGTTTCCTGTTTGTCACAGTGACATCAGAGCGACAGCTGAAGAAATAAAGATCGGTGTGACAGCATCATTAGATACGACCGATGAAAGAGCAGAAACTGACGCCAACAGCAGATCCCGGTAAAGTGCAGCGGAGCTCCCAGCCATCACCTACACGCCTCTGCGTGAATCTCAACAAACGTTTAGTTTAACATCACTTTGCTCGACAGACGCCGATGGATTCTTAGCAAAAGACAACTAAAAACAAAAATATATTACAAGAGTAACTAACTTCAAACCTACTTTCAACTTAATTTCCTGTAAAATTCATCAGTTTAATATAAACAAAATTTACAAGCCAGCTTCATGACCTACAAAATCACAAAAAACATAGAAGAAATTCAGCTAAAACTGCTGGCTGACGGAATAAAATAAAAAATAATTGCTATTAAAACTGTTTGTACGGAAGGCCAAAGGGGACAAATTCATTAATTGGGCAATTTAACACAAAATATAGTCGTAATTAGAGGGAATGTATTCAATAATTTGAGGTCATAAATTTATGGTTTAAAGTCAGGGATTGCTTATGTTACAGAATTAAGTAACTTCCAGCCAAAACTCAAGGCCCACTTGCTAGCTTTTTCTGGGCCTTTCATCTGGACTAACGCCACTCAGACTGTGAGAAGTGATTGAAAGCTCCGGTAAAAGCTAGTAAATGGACCTTGAGTTGGGATCATTTTGTCAAACAGACGAATTTGTGATGTGTAGTAATTTAAGGAAATCCATGACGCATCATCAGGGTGCAAATGAATAACTTTATGGTACTAATTAGGGTAAGGGCTGTTTTTCATTTTGACACTAAGCGGTTTCAGTAATTTTACTGTTGAATGGCGGAGAAGAGGCCGGCTGGGAGCCGCAGCTACAGAACAACGTGAAAACGTTAAGACAGCAGACGTGTTGTAGAAAATCAAACGGTGACAAAGAGCTGAAATAAGATAAAAAGATCCGTCCAGCGAACAGACGTCTGTTCAGCCTCCGCTCAGCCGTCTCTCTTTCAACTGCAGGAGAAAACAGATAAAATACCTATAACGGTATCCATGCATATTTGTGACAGCTCATCATACAAACACACACACACACACACTCATACAAACACACACAAACACCCGCCCATTCACACACATACACTTTGCATTCTGGCGAGGAACATGCCTGAATGATTTTTTATTTTTGAACTTAATAATTCTTTTATATAATCTGTTTTATTTCTTCTTGGTAATCTAACGAACACTTCTCGGTGGTGCAAACACTCGTCTTGAAAAGTTTCGGGACGGGCGGGGGGATGAGGGAAACAAACCAATGACTGATAGGAGAGAAAAGAAATAAGAGTCGTCATGCAAAAGAATGGCTGATGAGATTTTTCCCCCTTTGTGTTGTTTTTTTTTCTAGCTTTTTTCTCTGATATGGTTGATAAATTCCTATGATCAGTAGTGCTACTTCTACTGCACGAGGCTCATGCACGAAGGAACGCCTGTCAGACACCCGACGACTTTCATCTCTATCTTTTTGTCTTTTTTGTCTTTTTTTTTTTTTTTGGTTTGAGGATTTGGTTGGAAGATGCAGGTGAAAGTTTATGATACAAAATATGTTACAGTATGTACGCCTCGTCTCCTGTCTGTGTGTCACTCACTCGCACTTGCTTCTGATTGGTCGAGGAAACGCTTCGCCCAAATACTCACAGCTAAAGTCACGGGTGGCCGATGGTGAACACTCTTTAAAAATAAAAAAAAGGACGTGTAGTTGTTAATCATCTGGGATTCTTCAGAGAGGTGATGTCTCTTTACTGTACGAATCATTTCAACACACCTGCGCACGAGACTCCACCTGCACGATACTGACTCTACATATTCTGATTCCCATTTACTGCTGTGCGAAATGCATAAATCTAAAAAGAAACATCTGTATAGAAAAACACTGTTGAGATTCACATCTCAGAAGTAGACTAGTGGAAGAGCAGCGCTTGCTTCTTGTAATTACTCCCACTTTTCTTTTAATG
Organism: Siniperca scherzeri; assembly: GCA_027580175.1. Taxonomy (NCBI): domain Eukaryota; kingdom Metazoa; phylum Chordata; class Actinopteri; order Centrarchiformes; family Sinipercidae; genus Siniperca; species Siniperca scherzeri. Next base: position 33,359,994 of record CM050849.1, on the reverse strand, counting down.
ATATCCTCAGTTTTCCATGCGTTCGTGGAGGCACCAGGAATAAACGGAGCAATGTTGGCTGCGTTCAGATTGATTGATTTGTGCTGGTTCTCATTTGTTGGAACTGCTAATACTAACATAATAGTAATAGTTTGTATAATAATTTGTGCGCACAAGATTAAATATTATCTTTTTGCTTGTTTTGCACGAGCAGGTCTTATTGCTTCGTATTAAGGGCTTACAAGCGAGAGAGTCTGAAGTCACTGCTGACATCAGGGAAGATCAATGATATTTAAGGCAGAAGTAACATTGAAACGTGCTGACCCCTGCGTGTGGATCTTTACCGCCTTAATGAATGTGTTGAAAACAACCCTCTTCCACCTCGAGTGCACGTCATCGGGACAAACGTGATTTTAATGCTGAAGAGCTTTTGGCATCGCGTTTCCCTTTCCCATTTAAATCTATTGCAGAATACTTGTTGTGTTCTCTCTCTCACTGAAAAGATCACATAACAAATGAATTTCTTAGTTGCTTTACATTATGTTCCCTGCAATAATTACTGAAGATTTATAACACACACATTATTATTGGTATTATTATTATTCTGTTCATTTGTTGATGCTATTTTCCTGCTTGTTGTAATGTTGCATATTTTGAAAAGTAAAAGGCTTACGTTCCTAGTCTGGGCGTCTTCTGAGCTACAGCCAGACCAGACCAGTCCATATCAGACCTGATTAATCCAGTCCAGAATCACTCATTTAACCCTTTCCTCTCCACAGTCCACAAAACCAGGTAAGTCCAGAGCTGCTCAGACCAGCTCAGTTTGTCCCAGTTCAGCTCCTTGGAGTTAAGATCAGCTCAGTGTAATTGTGTGAACAGTGTTCAGGCTCAGCATAGATAAACCTTTAAACCCAGTTGAGTTCAGTTCATGTGTTTCAGCAGCGTCTGGATCATCGTTCCAAGATTTTCATGTCCTTTCACCTCTTGCAACTGGATTCTGATAAAAGCGAGTTCTCGGAAATCATTCCTTACTTTTCTAAAAATGTGACCTGAAGTGGCTTAAGCTGCTGAATTAGAGCCGGTGAAGAGATCGTCCATACACACTCCCGAACTCCATTTGACTTAAGATTCATCTTTCATCCTCTTTGAAGACATCTTGACCCATTGTTTGGGGTTTAAACCTACAACCTTTACATTTCAAGCAAAAGAGGTCCAACACTACATTCAACCGAACAGCATTTTTACTGCAATCAGACTGAAGAAGTGTGTCGCTGTAAAGAAAAGAAACCATCCTGGATTTGAACAAAGCCAAAATACCAATCCGTACGTATCATTCTTGAGTTATACTGGCCTGATAGCTCTCACCTGTTTCCCACAACAACCAACATCCAAAATAATCCAAAAATTGTATCATGGCTTCTGAAGCCGCTGAGGGTTGTTTGGTTGTCAACAGATCGTCTCCGTCACGTCTTTTTCCAATCCCAGATGAGTTTGACGCTAAACCATCTGAGTCTAAATGATCCTCCAACGGTCAGCAGTCCCGTGGATTCCTTGCCAAGACCAACACGTCAACTTCTATTTCGAAAGAAGACCAGTCAGTCCATTCGTGCCACGTTTAGACTGAAAAATAAGACCATTATTCTCAGCAGCCACTTTGTAACCCTCCTCTAAAGCATTATGTTTAGTGGGGATGCAAAATGGACCCAACGAAACCAACCCATCAGTTGGTGCTGAATGTCATTCTTTGGGAGTCTTGACACGTTTTCCAATGAGATCCAAAAGATCAAAACTGTGCAGGGGGGCGGGCAGGTGCATGTTGGGGTCTATAATGCATGAGGGGGTGATTCTTAAGACTTAGGAAAGTCTTCGGGAGATTACTGTTCCCTTTCAAATTCCTTGCCTTTGATTTTTGCTTGATTTCCCAGCTCCAGCTGGCTGCTGTCTCCCGTACGGTAAGCCATTCGGTTCGTTCCATTTAATCCACAGAATGGTGAGAGGAAGTGAAAGCAGTCAGCGGTACTCAAAGAATCCGTCTGAGTAGTCTTTGTCCCCGACCTCTCAGCTAGCAGTGCCCTGGGTTCAGGATCAGAGGTTCAAAGGAAGTTCAGAGTTCATGGGGAGGTCGGCTGGCGGGGCGGTGGGGTGGATGTCGAGGGGGAAGTCGCGGGCGCGGTCGGACGTTATAAGGAGGAGATTTTGACGGTGTCTTGGGTGTAGGCGGTGGCCCGGGTGTTGCGCAGGATGCCGGGGATGGGGGCAGGCGATGGGGGCAGGCTCTCGTCAGGCGTGTTGGCGGGCGGCGTGGGGATGCTGATGATGGCAGCGGTGAAGTCTTGTTCCCCGCAGTTCAGCTTCAGGTCACCCGTCTGGGCGTTCAAACTGGAACGACTGAGGAGAGAGACAAACACACAGCACACACTGTAGTTTTTATTTTTAATGAGAAAAAAAAACAACAAAACCAATAAAAACTAGAAAAGACTACAAACGTGTATATTTTTCTAAAAAGAAGCCAACTGTTTCTGGACAACAGACTCTTACAGTACCGTGTGTTCAGACAGAACTTGAATGTGCTAAACCATTGCATACAAGTCAATAGAAAGACGCGAGTGGATTATATATATATATGTTGTTGTTTTTTTAAATCACAACATTTATATTATATTTATATTAATTTAACTGTTAAAAGTAGTGAGTAAGTTCCAGTCTTATCTGATGGTAATACAACACTTTCTGTAGTTTTTATTTTGGCCCTCTGCTCTTCTCTGTTTATATTTCACCAAATTCTATCTTAATGTACATTTATCTGTCTAATCATAGTAATTATTACTCTTTACGTTTGTGGTGGTATGCAGGTGGTTTTGACGTGCAGGGTGTCCAGCTCCTGGACGCTCCCCCGGCTGACGGACACCGTGGAGTTAGCCAGGCGCATGGCGGCTCTCCTCCTGGCCCGGCGGGGGCAGCAGCCGGTGGAGTTGTTCTGCGCCCCCTGCTGGCTGGACAGGGATGTGCTGCGACTGGTCCTGTAGCCCACCGACTCCGTCATACACAGCTCGCTGTAGTTCATCTCGTTCGTGAACTCGTGGTTCTGTGAGGAGAGGGGGGGGTCAGACAGACCCTGACAGACTAACACACACCCGCACTTCTGTCGTCCATGTTGGCTTAGAATCTGAGATTGATTGATTCAAGATTTGAATCAGAAGATTTAAAGGTTTTGCTTTCAATCTCCACTTTTAACCACATGGATGAGAAGTGCTCAAAATGCTCAATAAAATGTAAATCAAAATCTACAATTCCGCGAAAAACTAACGGACGAGGAAGATCGTGTGATACAATAAAAAGCTCCAGAACAGATACCAAATGGGACTTTTGTTCTGTTTCTGAGGTCAATAATGAACTTTCAATCTCAACATGAGATTATTAGTTTAGATTAAGGCTGTGAGCGAAGGTAAAGAAATGCTGGAGGTATTTTTACACTCCGGTAGTGTCAGCAGACGGAAAGCTGCAGGTCTGTCTGTCTGTGATGTGATCGCTGAGACCGTCCTCACCGTCGTCTTCTCCAGACAGTGCAGCAGGTGGTTGTGTTGATGCTCGAACGCCGATCTGTTCTTCACACACAGAGCCGTGCTGTCGCTGTCCCGGTCCTGCACACACACACACAAACACACACAAACGAGTTGCACGAATGAATTACAACCTTGTTGTTTCACGAAGCTGAAGCTGATAGGAAAACCCCAACCGAGCATCTATAAGAAATAACTGAAGTTCAAAGTGTATTACGTGTAATTTTTATAATTTGACCTCTTTTTTGATCAGATGATAAGGATGTCGGCGGTTTGGATCATTTCAGTCCAGCGTATCAATATTACTTAATATATATATAATTATAAACTACTTTCACTGTTGAAATTACAATGACACATCGATAACGGTGGATGCTGACAATCACAGTCTCGTTTTGGTTCTTACACTCAGCTAAACCTGCGAACATGACGGCTGTGCCGATGTGTGTCGGATGTTTCCTCGTGAAGAACTGAAATAGTAAAATATTTTAACGGCTGCAGGTCCGTCAGGTTCTGAAGATTTGTTCTTCTTGCCTTTATGTTCTTCTCGTCATCTCACAGTTTTTCAGTCAGGGGGCCCGTATGAACACTGAGACAGGTTTTGCTTTTTTGCAGTGGAAGGGCGGTAACAAAAACACCGGGACACACTTCATGTGAACTGTTGTCTTGACTAGTTATGGACCGGTCCTTTAAGCAGCTGTTTATTATTCTGATATTTTTAGGGTGTGTTTTGTTAGTGAGCCGACATCTAAAGGCTAAAGAGAGAGAGACTGTTTCCATGTTAAAGGGCCAGTTCAAGCTAAGTTCTCTCTCTGGTGGCATCTAGCCGACCAGATAGTTTGGGTTTCGGAAGGGGCGAGTGAGAAATGGGTTTTTTTTAGTAATTCGACACTTGTGAATATTATTTAATCAGATCGTCTCCATGAGATTTATTCATAATGAGACACAAACAGCACAGATAAGGCCAGACAACCACAATCCATAAAGAACTAGTGAAAACACTTACAAGAGTCGTAAAAAAACAGATCAAGTTTTAAAAACTCTAAGGGGAGTGAACGAATTCCAGAAACTAGTTCTGCCAAGATAAGAGCGTGCATATGGAATATCTAAGGTTATGTAGGTACTGGATGGTGGAGTCTGAAGGATTTCAATCAGAGATGGGAGGTGGTTTTAATAGAGCTTCATATCATTATTTCTTCTTGTCGGTAAGGACGTCCAGCGAGCCGCGATGAGTCTGAAACTTGAAACAGCTGCTGAAGTGACGACGGGGCAGAATGGCTCTGTGATCGAGTGCGGACATTAAAGCTGACCGAACAGCAGTCTTATGGTTAAGGAAAGACGGACAGGAAGCCAGTTTGGTTTTTAATGTCACATGTTGAACGTGAATCCTGAAATTCCTCAGCATTTGTTAGTCAGACAGCGCGATGTGGGAACCATTCACAGCTGTGACGGCAGGATAGTCAGACAGGTGCGTGGGCAGAACACCATGACGGGCACCTGAAGGCGAGTTAGCGCTCAAAGACAGCGCATCGTTAGCATGCTGGTTCCAGTCCAGCGCTGATTCCTTCTTCAGACTGGCATGAAACGTCTGGATCCCGTTCCTTCTCCCTGGAGGATGAACCCTGCTCTTTCCTCTGGCGCCCCCCGCAGGACAAACTTGAATTACGTTTTTCAGGTGCACACAGTCAGTTTGTTTACGCTGATATGAGACAGAATTAAAGGATTGATATCTTATTGAAAGTTTTACTTTGTGATGAAGCCTGGGAATCCACCCACGTTAAAACTTTTACTTTTTCAGAAGGCTTAACTGAAGGCCGGTCGACATGTAATAATCTTATTCTCTCTTTTTAATCTGATCCCCTCCATCGCTCACCATTTCTCCACCGCCACACTAATCTCTCTTCCTTTCCTGCTGCTCTGCTTCCTCTCTCTTGCTACTTCTTCCTCCTCCCCATCTTGTCGTCCGGCGTGATGTTTCAGAACAGACGAGCTCTCGGTATAAAAAAAAAGGCTGATTTTCCATCTTTTCCTCAGATTACACAAACAGGAAGCCTCATCCTCCTCTTCCTCTTCTCATTCTCCTCATTCTGCACCATTGCTCTCCTCCTTTTCTTCATCCTCTTATTTTTCCTCCTCCTCCTCCTCCTGCTGCTGTACCCTCTGCATTTCTCTCCACTCTCATCCTCTTCCTCTTCCTCCTCATTATGCACTCTGTAAATCCAACAGTCATCCCTCTTTCTTGCTCGGCGCTGGAGAGGGATTAAGACTCAACAATAAGTGTGTGTGTGTGTGTGTGTGTGAAGTTTAAATCCATTTCACTGATAAGACATTGAAACCCAGTGAATGTTTCATGCTCTGGGGGGAAAAACAGAAAGACTGTCTGAGTCGTGATGAAGATGAAAATAAAGTTCCTCAGCTCTTCAGCGATGTTCACAGAGTTCACCTGCACATGAACGTCCCGTTTATTTTCAGGATTTTCAGATTCTGCGTCCAGGTGTGCAGCGGTTGGCAGCTTGTTGTTGCCTGCTCAGGTCGTGAAACATGAACCAAACTGCTGTTTTAGCTCCAAAAGAACTGAGAAAAAGATTTTCTAACAAATAAAAACACAACGCCAAGGTAACCGGGTCGTTGCTCCAGACTACAGTCTGACAGGTCCGAGGTCCGTAGTGTGTTAACACAGGAAATAGGACAGAATAGTGTTAAATGATTTACTGTCAGCATGACCGTAAGTTGTATGTTAGTACAGAAAGTGTGCTGCCTTATTGTAAACTAACTGCAACAACAGCACACGGTCCAGATCAGAATGAAGGACAAACCGTACACAGATGGTCACCGTCTCAGTCTAACAGGTTCGCATTGCTGTGGCAGCTGTTCGGTCAGAAAGCAAAGCGTCGGACGCGTTAACGTGTCGACCTGATGGCGGCGCTAGATGGGAAGTCAGAGGATCAGCAGAGTGATTACAGTTCATCCTGAGGGGAGCGCGAACGATGAAGCACGTCTCATCGCAGTCCGTCCAACAGGTGCTGATGTTTCAGTGGAGGACAGACCAACCTGTCTGCCTGCTGCCTGTCTGTCTGTCTGTCTGTCTGCCTGCCTGCCCGTCTGCCTGCCTGCCCGCCCGCCTGCCTGCCCGTCTGCCTGCCCGTCTGCCCGTCTCTCTGCCTGCCTGCCCGTCTGCCCGTCTGCCTGCCTGTCTGCCTGCCTGTCTGTCTGCCTGCCTGTCTGCCTGTCTGCCCGTCTGCCTGTCTGTCTGCCTGTCTGCCTGCCTGCCCGCCTGCCTGCCTGTCTGTCTGTCTCTGCCTGCCCGTCTGCCTGCCTGCCCGCCTGCCCGCCTGTCTGCCTGCCCGTCTGCCCGTCTCTCTGCCTGCCCGCCTGCCCGCCTGCCTGTCTGCCTGTCTGCCTGTCTGTCTGCCTGCCTGTCTGTCTGCCTGTCTGCCTGTCTGCCTGCCTGCCTGCCCGTCTGCCTGCCTGCCTCTGCCTGCCTGCCCGCCTGCCCGCCCGTCTGTCTGTCTGCCCGTCTGCCTGCCCGTCTGTCTGCCTGCCTGTCTGCCTGTCTGCCTGCCTGCCCGTCTGCCTGCCTGCCTGTCTGCCCGTCTGCCCGCCTGCCCGCCTGTCTGTCTGCCTGCCCGTCTGCCTGCCTGTCTGTCTGCCCGTCTGCCTGCCCGCCTGTCTGTCTGCCTGCCTGTCTGTCTGCCTGCCTGTCTGTCTGCCTGCCCGCCTGTCTGCCTGCCTGTCTGCCCGCCTGCCTGCCTGCCCGTCTGCCTGTCTGTCTGCCTGCCTGTCTGCCTGTCTGCCTGCCTGCCTGCCTGTCTGTCTGCCTGTCTGTCTGTCTGCCTGCCTGCCTGCCTGCCTGCCTGTCTGCCTGTCTGCCTGCCTGCCTGCCTGCCTGCCTGTCTGTCTGGATGTTTCTGTCCGTTTGCTGCTTTCTGCTGTCTCTCTTTGTCCCTTGATCTTCCAGCAGGGCCGGACGCCTGTGGAGGCTCCTAAATACTGCTGGCTGAGAAAGGCGTTGTTTCTTTAGTTAAGAAAGTTTACTGAATGCTTTTACTTCTAGTACCAAAAGTAGAACCAAACACGCGTCATTCTGAGAGTTTTGGGCCGGTAAGGACTGATTTACCCCGAGAGGCTCGATGACCACGGGCCAGAAACGGGAGGTGAGGACTAACAGCATACTTGTTCAGGTTTGACGACTTTGAGGAATGCTGCGTCGTTCGGTCCTGTTGAGTCCGACTCTCGGTGCGATTCGTCAGGGCAGATCTGAACACGCCAATCGTACTCGGACTAAAGCGACCGCACCAAGACCCGGTCACAAACGAGTTCTGGAGCGGTTCGCTTGTGGTGGAACTCGGTCCGACCTGACCAAACGAGGCGAAGCGGCCGCAGCCGGGCGCTCTCCGATGAGCGCAATCAATCCTTCAGTCCGTCTGCCCTGCTGTCTGGTCTCTCGTTCGTCTTTCTCTTGGACTGGACTGTAATCCACCCTGAGAAACTATCGACTGTCAGTGTGTGTGTGTGTGTGTGTTTTATATGTGTGTGTGTGTGTGTGTGTGTGTGTGTTTATATTTGTGTGTGTGTGTGTGTTTTTATATATGTGTGTGTGTGTGTGTGTGTGTCTCACCCCGAATGATTGGTCTTCTTTGTACTGGAGGAAGGCGTTGGCTGTTCCTTTCTTCGCCATGCGGATTCGAGCCAAACGCACTTTCTGTCGGACAGAAACACACAGGAAAACAGCTCCGTCAGCACATCTCACACACACACACACACACACACACACACAGGTTAAAGTGAAGCCCATCAGCCTCTCTGGTGAACTACAGTTTTTTCTCCAGAGCTCCGGTTTTAGATGATGACATTTTGCAGCCAGTAAGGTGTTTTTGTCTGACTGGGCGAGATGGCCGGGTGAATATTTTAGCAGCGGCTCTCAGATGCTGCGATGTCCGTTTCTGTAGAAACACAGTCTCTCTGACTGAACATGTGATTTACAGGTGAGGAAGACTAACCTGTGCATTTTCTTTGTTAGGAAACAGAACAATCCTCTCAGGTTCTTTGTCGCTAACAAGGTGAAAAATAAATAAAAACAATAACAGTTTAAGGAAATTCATTAGTAAATTTAAAGCTGTATGTATGGCACGTTAGTTGTTTACTTGTACATTTGTCTGAATGCGTGGTTTTCTTCTCTGCTAATACCAACAATAGAACAGCTGATGATAGTCTGAAACTGCTGCCTTTGAAGGAAATATCAGATTCATAAATCAAAAACAACTTAATTAAACTGGAAAACTTTTCTGCATCTTTATCCAAGCTCCATCAGAAAGCACAAAACCTGCCACTCAGTTGGAGGACACGATACACGTGATGTGTTTTTGAGTGTTTTATTTAAGTTTATAAGTTATTTATTCTGTATGCAGTCCCTCACTGATATTTCTCTTTTCATATTATTCCATAAAGTTGTTTTAAAGTTTCCAAGTTTGAGTTTTATCTTTAAGTTGTTGTTTTTTTTTTTAATCAAACAGATGAACGTAACTAAAACTCAGCTAAAGGTTTTGTATGCTAACGTACAGAACGTTGTACTTTATCACGCCAACTATAGCTCTGACCGCTCAGTGGATTCTTTAGAGTCCAAGCGAGTAACTGGGTAGAAATACTGCTGATCTCCAGCCTCGGGTCTGATCTCTGAAGTTCTGTAACAGCTTGCTGATATAGAATCAGCTTGAAGTAACAAAAAGCCCTGGACGTTGCGGCTGAGAAGTGTTTGCTGATGTACTTGGAGTTTCCTTAAAGGAACATTTTACTGACTGCGCCTTTAAGTCCTATAATTTAACAGAACTGTGAGAATCCGACCTGCTGCGCTCTCATCTTGTCCGCTCTCTGGTTCTGGTGGTAGATTCGGCTGAAGTTGGACACGATGACGGGCACCGGCAGGGCGATGACCAGCACACCGCTGAGCGAGCAGATCGAGCCGAAGATCTTCCCTGCGATGGTGTTGGGAACCATGTCGCCGTACCTGCAGGAAGAAAACAGTTAACATACTGACCAAAACTTCTCAAACATCCATCCAGGTCTTTTCTGCTCTTCCTGGAGTACCCCGAGACATCGCAAGGACAACTGGGATACGTAATCCCTCCAGCGTGTTCTGGGTCTGACCCGGAGTGTCCTCCAGGTTGGAAGTGTCCGGCAGGCTCCTAGTGGGCCAGGAAGCGTCCTTATCAGAGGTCCGAACCACCTCAAAGGACACGAAGGCTCACAGGTTCGACTTGAGTCCTTCAAGATGTCTGAGGAAGCGAACCACTCCCAACCCGGTTCGGGCAAATCAAACAAGTTCGTTCATTCAAGAGTTTAAAAATGAAAGTCTCGAGCTGCAGCTAAAGATGGAACGAAGGAAAAACTGCACCACAGCTGCTGAACTGATCCAAAATATATTTATCATTCAAATTTCTGAATTTATCCAACAAGTTCTACAAACCTCGACCTCCAGCTTCACCCAGGACGTTTCTGCCAGGCGTGCGCTGTGGGAGTCCTCGTTGTTAAGGACGCAGTCTCTCAGCTTTTTATTCGGAGAAGCAGCTTTTTTTCAGCTCAGTGTTTCGTTGTTTGTGGTGATGATTCAACCGGGAGAGTTTCACGCCCCCCCCCCCACGGTGTTTAAATGCTCCAACAGACAGTCACCTGACTTGTTTTCATCCAACTTCAGCACAAATTTTAGCTGAATTTACAGAAAATGGAGTTTCATACATTTATTCACTGATGATAAAGCTTCGCGCTGAAAGATCCTGGCTCTCACCTGTGCAGTTCGATACACTGCTTTACAAGATCTCCCCAGTTAGCAGGAAAATGGACACAACCTATCGAAAAGCAATTTACGGTGTAGTATTTCCAAATAGTTTCTCCACCTCCTCCACTTTTGTTTTCTTTAATCTTTCTGTGTTCTTTTTTAAACCTGTCACACAAGCTGTTCCATCTTTCCTTTAAACTCTGCATCTATGAGAAGAAACGACAAACATTTAAAAAGTATTATATTTATTTGTATTCTCTGACGAAGTCTGTTGGACGAGTGGCAAAATATCTTCAAGGCAAAAACAGCAGAAACACTTAATGTTCTGTTGGTGCACAGAAAGTCACAGTTTTACATTTTCCAGGTGATTTATTGACGACTTTTGGCCACAGCTATCGAGTTGGACTCTCCACTCTGGCATCAGTTACAGGAGAAGTAGCACGTGTCGTTCGGGACGCTCTAGCACCTCCATCACAGGCAGAAAATGGCGTTTCCTTTCCTTGCAATAGATGGAAGACACGTCATAATATAATGCAGGCTTTGTCTCTCGTGTCAGTGGCAGTCGTAGATGCTGACTACATGTTTGGTTGATGTTGGCGTCTTCAGAGCAACAGTGATGGCTTCTGAATTCTGCTTCTGGAAAGGCAAAAGGAGAAACTCGACTGGCCTGAACCCTCGACCCCTCCCATACGTGTTTGTGGGAGATGAAGCATTTCCCCTTCGCCAAACCCTCATGAGGCCACGGCCCGGACGAAACCTTTCTGAGGAGAAGATATTCAATTACCGTCAGTCTCCAGCGCACCGCGTAGCAGAAAATGCATTTGGCCTTTCATCAGCCCAGAGGTGCATCTGTCGGCGAGTGCTTGGCGTTAGCCCTGAAACGGTTGTGAAAGCAACACTTGTGCTGCACAACTTCCTCTGCAAAGAGGCGAGTCCGGCGAGAAACAGCATGCAACCTGCCACATCACCACAAACGCCATCAGCAGCGGCGCGGCGGCAGCCGACACCTCTGCACCAACTACTCCCCCAGAGAGCAGCGAGAGTCCGGAGCTCTTCAGTCCGTAAATCCTCTGAGTCTCACCAGCGCTGCCGGCTGGGCGTCTCATGTGTCCCGGCTAGTGCTGAGGGGCTCCACTGCAGGGTGACTGTATTTCAGGATGTTTACGGTATATTCAGTTATAAAAATAACATATGTTCATTCATTTAGATTTGCTTCAAATGTCTGTTTAATTTTGTTTAATATGTATTTAAATCAAGTCAACTACGACCAATCTGACAGTCTGAGAACTGTGATTGTTATTTTTATTTTCCCGTCTGGGCCAGTATATTGTAATACATGTTCACATGTTCACTCTGACCCTTGTTTCATTTGGAGGTCTACATACTGTACACTGTAGATATATACGTACAGATATTTTATCTTTTTTCACATTTCAGCTGTTTCCACTGTTTGTTTGTTGTTAATGGAAACAGGTGTATGGAAACACACTTGTTGACTACAGGAAGAAGTCTGCCCTCTGCACTAATCCCCTAATGAAGCGGTTACATCCCGTATGTAAACACATCTGATGGAAAAAGAGCGAGGTGAAAAGCTTTTGATGAAGTAGCGATGATGATATTTAACTACAGAACAAAAACAGACCAAGCTAGAACACGATGGGTCGATGGCTCGATGGCTCGATGGGTCGATGGCTCGATGGGTCGATGGGTGGCTCGACCGACAGAAAGGCTGATCTCTGTGAGGTTGTAAGTGCTGCACGAGATATTACTGCCTCCCTGCCGTGAGGCCGGTGGTGCACACACGCAGGCTGCTGCTGTTAGCTCCGGCAGCCTTCGCCTTTCATTGTACAGAGCCATAAATCACAGGTAGTGAGACGAGGAAGAGGAGGAGGAGGAGGAGATTGGAGAGCTGGCAGGACGCCAGGATGGTTTGTGTGATTCTGCTCAGACACACTGAGAGGTGAAGACACTTTACAGCTGCACTGATCCACGCGAAGCCAGCGTACCGTCTCCTCTAACTGTGGCGGCTCACTTTATGATTTTTGTGTGTTTTATATTTCACAGCTGATGACACAATTAAAGGAAGCAGCGATCTAATCATTTTCGATGTTGAGTCAACATTGATTCTCAAATATAAGCTCATATCTACAGTAGATATCAGACATAGTTTTATGCAGCGCTGGGAGAAGTATTCAGATCATTTACTGCAGTAAAAGCACTGACACCACACTGTGGAAATACTTCGTCCCTGTGCAGTGAAACGCTTCCTGTCAGTGTTTTATTATATCTGATGTTTCTGGATTCATCTTCCTGCTGCGTTCATGTGTGTGTTGCATTTTACTGCTGCAGATGTTTCAGGTCGAGCTCATTTTAACTGCTTTATTTGCAAAAAATCTATTTTCATTTCAGTTAAAATCTTAAATCTTACAGTTAGTTTATTGCTTTGCTTTAAAAAAAAAATGACTCTGCCTTGTGATTAAACTGTAAGAGCACTTTCCCACTGTTCTCGAGCGACGTCTGTCTCACTGTGGAATCAAACGCTTTATATTCAAATATGCAAATCGTTTCCGACTGTACAGTAAATCAGATATCCAGGTAATGAACTGCAGCTCTCTGCTCGTGTACCTGCTGCACTGGATTATGTCTGAGTCCTTCAGAATTAAAGCCACGACCCCGTCTGCTGTGTTAATGCTCATAACTGAGAGGTAATTTACTTTTTTAAAGCTCATTTCAAAGTTGTGCAGTGCCGCCCCGTGAACACGTCTCATAATGAGTCTCCTGTCAAAGAGTTGCTAGTGTAGTTCTTGTCCTCTGCATTTATAAACATTATGCATTGCATTTAAATACATTCATTTAATTGATGGGGATTATTCTGTGCTGAAGGATTTGGGTTTTTTTTACGTCTGATCCAAATCCTCCATACATTTTATATTAACATTTCTATTCTGAATATAGATTTAGAAAGCACAGAAAGTGTCGTCCTGCAACCTGAACGCAATCTGTTTTAACACAAACCACCAGTACCAACAAGCCATAACATACTGAGACAATGATCGATTAATGAATCAATGAATCCAACTTCCACACATACATTTGCTTATCTAATGTGTTATAGCTCCTTAACTAGGGGGGTGTTGAGGGGGGATCTCTGGGGGCACCGGCCCCCACATGGGCGCTCCCCAAAGGAGAAGTGATTATTTTATTTATCCATTAATCTGTCAATTATTTTTTCTATGAATCAATTAGGCTTTTGATCTGTAAAATGTCAGAAAATAGCGGAATAAAGTCCAAGGTCCAGAGTTCAGATGTCTTGTTTTGTGCGACCAACAGTCAAAAACTATTAAAAATCTGTTGATGAAGAAGGGTTTGGGCAATCTCCGCCTCGTTCAGGTTACATCACAAACAGCTGTCATCTCGTCGGTTGCACATTGAAAGGTCACCGACAAACGTGTTGAAACTGCCTGAACGTCCCAGGAGCACACACCACACCGAAGGCAGGTTCAGCGTCTTCACTCTCTGAAAGGGAAGCAATGGCGTCTGCAGGTGCAGAGCGACTCTGCTGCAGAGTCAGACCACGTGGAGACAGCCCGAGGTTTGAGAAGACAGTTTCTTTTTCGTAGAAATGAACAAAAATCAATGACTTGCCTCGAAGGAATAAGAATAAAAAGGTAAAAGTTAAGCGATGTGCAGTTAACGGGTTAAAACATGCACAAAAACCCAGTGCGATGCTTTGAAACCTAATTGTCACCTTAGTTTTAGTTTACTGTAACACCAAGCCTGAGAGAGTGCATCTTTGACAGTAATTTGCTGAATGAGTGTGTTGGGAAGTGCGGGAGCTCAGAGTCGGTCTCTGAGTGATGACGGCACTCAGGTCAGTTGTCCTGGACCTCCAGCGTCCTCAGCAGGGAGCGATATTGGCAGCTGGGAGCAGATCGATGGAGATAGTGGGGAAGGCCGAGTGGAACAGAAGTCAGCTGTAATTTTTGGCAAAAGGCGCTCAGAAGAATCGAAGGAGATGTCAGACGAAGGCCAAACAGCCAGGATGAATCTGTGCTGGATCACTAACTGAATCCACCCTGAACATCAACTGGACCTAAATCTTGATCCTGACACATTTTACTTCTATTATTTCTCTCCAAACTCTTCTCAGTTATTCATGCCTTTTTCAGGCTCCAAAGTCCGTTAAATGAACAAAAATTGTGACACCAGCTGTGGACATAAATATGGGGAAATTACATTTCAGTCAGATAAAGTGATGAATTAGATAAATTGGGCATTTTCATATTTCTGTCAGACGAAAAGGTTGAAACAGCTCTGTTCATGTTTGCCAACGTAACAATTTGGTTCAAATCAGTTCGGTTTAGCAGCTTAAACTGTTCGGTTAATGTTGCTAATGTGTCAGTGAAGTGCTAAACAGGTCCATTCAGGTTAGCGAATGGGCCAGCTTGATGGCTAGCTAACAGACCAGCTTAGCTAAAGCAGTTTGGTTCAGGTTAGCTGATGGGTCACTTTAGCTAACGGGTTCAGGTAAGCAGCTAAAATAGTTTGGTTCAGTTTAGCTAACGAGTCAGTTTAGAGGCTAAACAGTAAATTTCAGTTTAACTCATTATAGCTGGTTTAGCTAAAACAGTTCAGCAGCTTAACTTCATGTTAGCTATCAGGCCAGCTTACCGGCTAAAACAGTTTGGTTCAGTTTAGCTAGTGGGTCGGTTTTATGACTAAAACGGTTCAACGGCTCAGTCTAGCAGCTATCCATACCTGCTGACATTTAGGTTTCACTGTCGTGCCACAGCTAACGTTAACGTAGGCCCCTGGCCCGTCCGCCTGCACACGCCCCTTGGATCGGGGTGTGGGTTGCCAGGTTGCGGTAACAGATGGATTGAAACTGTAGTGCGTGGATTATGTGTTTAGATGTGTTCCATAGACGGTCTGGCAACTCGGGTGACATCAGACAAACATCTTGGATCCCTGAATTCACAATAAAGTTCGAGGACCATGCAAATTACGTGAGTTACCCGGGAGAAACAGCAAGACGGGAGGGCGCCGGGGAGAAACCCGGGAAAAACAGGAGTGTTGGCAGGTATGAGCTATCATCAACTAAGTCTTCAACCGCTCCAGCAGTTCATGTTTGGTTACTGTTTGTCTTCTGGGCTTGTTAGTCTGAGAAAATATCACCTAGCTAAAAGCAACAGCAGCAACCGACTCAGAAGTTCTATATTCAGAACTTTTCCGTATGCAAATGGACGCAACATAACAGTTCAGGGCAATAACTCAAGAAAGCGTATGAAGGACAAAATCATAAACTTCCTACATCTCCTGGCGCTGTAGAACAAGACAGAGAGGCGGCCACAGAGCTGCTGACAGCCCTGCGAGTACAGCTCTGAATGTAAATGTAGATTTAAATGTAAATGAACGAAGCTGTGATGGGCAGGCAGCCGACCGGAGCATCTGCCAGCTGTTAACATCAGCCTCGTTAGCCTGCACTTTATGGACCCTGTGCTTCACAGGCTGTAAAGTTCCTCTCTGACTTCTGGAGAAAGAAGAAACTGCCCACACACTGCTGTCATATTCATCAGGTAACACCACCTGATGAACGCCATCATTATCAGCTGTCAGGAGGGCACGTAGTCGAGAAACTACCTTAGCAGACTGAATACATTTTTCATTGAGGGCGCAAGGATTTCATTAAAAACAAACTCAGTTTTTTTACCTTTTCTTACTGAACAACCAAGTTACAGTTACTTGCAAATTCGGACTTCTAATTCGTTATTCGTGACTTTTTCCAGGCTCCAAAATTCTCATCAAAGTTTGGAAAATGACCACATTGAAAAGTTCTGACCACAGCTGTGCTTCACGGGCTTCAGGAAAATAACTTTTCTGAACCACAATATTAAATGTGTCAAAAGTTTACACATTTTGTCAAATTCACATAACAAAATAATACAGAAGTAACAAGCAGGATGGATATTTTCACACCTTTGTCATATGAAAAGTTGAAACAGTTCTGTTCTGGTTTGCTAACGTTTCAAAGCAGACGCTACAGCTGTGGTTCAAATTAGTCCACTTTAGCAGCTGGAACACTTCCGTTCAGGTTAGCTAACGGGTCAGTTTAGCAGCTAAAACAGGTGGGTTCAGGTTAGCTAACGGGACAGTTTAGCAGCTAAAACAGTTGGGTTTAGGTTAGCTAACGGGACAGTTTAGCAGCTAAAACAGTTGGGTTCAGGTTAGCTAACGGGACAGTTTAGCAGCTAAAACAGGTGGGTTCAGGTTAGCTAACGGGACAGTTTAGCAGCTAAAACAGTTGGGTTCAGGTTAGCTAACGGGACAGTTTAGCAGCTAAAACAGGTGGGTTCAGGTTAGCTAACGGGTCAGTTTAGCAGCTAAAACAGTTGGGTTCAGGTTAGCTAACGGGTCAGTTTAGCAGCTAAAACAGTTGGGTTCAGGTTAGCTAACGGGACACTTTAGCAGCTAAAACAGTTGGGTTCAGGTTAGCTAACGGGTCACTTTAGCAGCTAAAACAGTTGGGTTCAGGTTAGCTAACGGGTCACTTTAGCAGCTAAAACAGTTGGGTTCAGGTTAGCTAACGGGTCACTTTAGCAGCTAAAACAGTTGGCCCAACCTCTTAGGTATAAAATAATTATTAACTTGCATACAAGGCAAACTAATTAGATTTGATGGATTACAAACAATTTAGATTTGATGAGACGGATTCCATACTGGATTCTGATTCAATAAACACAAAACTAAATAGAGCAACCAATATTTTTTCAAGGAACATACAGTAGGCTACGTGAGTAAAAAAAACTGCATTTCTAAAATGACCAAAGTTGAAACATTAAACATTATAAGCTTCCCAAAGTTATATTTACTGCAGTATTGTTCCATTGTGTTGCATTATATTAAAACAGCTTATTTTCTCCACCTCCTGTATGTGTGTGCGTCCCTGTCAGCCTAATTGATCCTATAATAGCTCAGCTCCCGGCGGACGGCAGAGCCTAACCTACATCGAACAGAATCACTGTGACCTGACACCAGATCAGAGACAGACGGAGAAAACACAACCTAAAAAACCCAAAAACTAGAGTAAAGAGGTTTTTCCACAACAAAACTTTTTGCTACCTGGAAAGCCAGAAGGGCCACAATTCTCCTCCTTTTGCCTGTAAACAAGTGCATTAAGTCAGTTTCACACCGAAGTGTCAGGCGTCCTGGCTCTCCACTGACATCAGTAACCATGACGGCCAGAAACAGCCATCTTTGGTCAGATACTGTGAGCTTCCCAGAGTTTCCGTGGACATTAAGTGCATCAGAGGCACATTAGCAGAGAAAAAAACATAATTATTGATTAACGGAACGCCCTCTTGTTTTCTGTCTTCTCCAGAGTTAGATGAGAAGATATCAGTTTCATCTCAGTGTGTCCAGTACAAATATAGGTCTAGGACATGTTTAGCCTAGCTTAGCACAAAGACTGGAAGCAGGGGGAAAGTGCTAGCCTAAGCCCAGAACTTGCAGTATGTTTCCACTAAATCTCCTGGTAGAGGGTCGCTGTTGAAGTTTAGATTTTATTAAAAGTATGGAATATGGCTGGCCGATACCACACAAGCTGAATTAGTCTTGACCCCTGTCCCCTGTCAGCTAAACCAAGCGGACTACAGGATGGATTGGTGATTAGCTTGTTAGCTAACAAGATACAACACGTAAATCAGACAGAGTTGGGGTTGTTGGAAGGTGGATGTTTTGTGTTTTGATGAAGCTAAGCTAGCAGTTTCCACCTGCGTCTAGTCTTAAGCTAGGCTTAACATGT
The DNA here is from genome assembly GCA_027580175.1 of Siniperca scherzeri. NCBI lineage: Eukaryota > Metazoa > Chordata > Actinopteri > Centrarchiformes > Sinipercidae > Siniperca > Siniperca scherzeri. Next base: position 33,341,882 of record CM050849.1, on the reverse strand, counting down.
CCTGGACCTTTTTCTGTACGGGATGCACAGAGAGGAAACTTTTATCCATCTGAAACATCTTACTCTGAAGAAGACAGAGAGCAAGCTGATTTCACAAAATGGCCGCCAAACAGGACAGGAACAGGCTACAGCGGACAGTCGGGACCGCAAAATGAATCGACCTGCCCTCCATTCAGGACTTATACACGTCCAGAGTCAGGAAACGGGCAGGAAACATCACTGCAGACCCAGTACGCCCTGGACACAACCTGTTCCCCCTTCTCCCCTCTGGGAGGCGCTACAGAGCTCCTCCAGAGAACAGTTTCTACCCGCAGGCCGTCGCTCTGAACAGTTAACATCAGCCACACAGTGTCAGGAACTATCTGACACTATAGATTTTATATTTCTAGCTGACATACACACTGGTTTTTTAACATGTACATCACTGTCAGACAGAAACCTAAGCTGCTGTACGTACTGTGCATCTCCACCTACATCATGTACATAAAGCAGCCTGTTACATTAATCATTCAATATTTATTCCATCATATTTGCACTCTGCACTATTGTATTCTTGTTTACAATTTACAGACTTGGTCTGACTTGTACTTAGACGCTGCATGTTGTTGTTCATTATATATATATATATATATATATATATATGATCTATATGTGATGTTTTATATATATCGATCTTCACCTACTTGTATGTACAAACTGTAGCTAAATGTTTATGTTCACCTTCGTTCGGCTCTGTTGTCCTTGTTTTTTAGCTGTATTTGTATTTTTTTATTCTTTTATTTTAAATTCCTTATGTGTGTTCACATAAAGCTGACTCTGACGTCCAACTTCAGATTAATCGAATATAACGGATGAAAATGCTAAACTTAACACACAGAACAAACAGGCCTATTTGAATATGTAGAGCTGGAAACAGAACAGCGGCCTCAGAAACTCACGGCATTCATTTATAACCCTGGACCTCCAATGATACACACATTTAGCTTTTACCACTTTTAATGCTAACACACACACACACACTCTCTCTCTTGCAGCTATAAAGCATCCTGCTGCCGGTGTGTGTGTGTGTGTGTGTGTGTTTATTATCAGAGAGCAGCAGTAAATCTGCAGCGGCCTTAAGTCTACAGCCAAACATTACACACAATGCACCTTTAATGGACTATAAAGAAGGTCTAGAGTTCAACTAATTACTGCAGGCATTCACCACACACACAAACATAAAGCCTGATGCATGTTCAGCCTACTGACACTACACCAACCTATAAACTGTATCTGTCCTACACACTGTAAATAGATACAGCGGGTGCCAAAGTGTTTGCCTCCTTCCTGATTTCTTCTTTTTTTTGCATGTTTGTCAAATTTAAATGTTTCAGATCAAACTAATTTAAATATTAGTCAAAGATAACAAGGAAACACAACATGCAGTTTTTAAATGAAGGTTGTTGTTATTCAGGGAAAACTAAATCCAAACCTACATGGCCCTGTGTGAAAAGGTGATCGCCCCTGTTAAAACACAACTGTGTGTGTTTATCACACCTGAGTTCAGTTTCTCTGGCCACACCCAGGCCTGATTACTGCCACACCTGTTCTCCATCAAGAAATCACTTAAATAGGACCTGCCTGACAGAGTGAAGCATATAAATATACACACCCAGTATAAGTTATTACATTGCGTGCTGTTCATCACATTATGATAAATGCATTTTATGCACATTTGTTTTCCTAGAAGCAGCACCATAAAACAACCCAAGCGTTGTCTTAGAGCATAAGCATAAATAAGCTCTAAAACAATAACGGACTGTAAAGAACAACATGGTATTTTTGTACAATAAAGACTGCTATTTTGAATATATAACATAGCTTTCTGGCCGTGGGGAGCTGCGGTTGAATTCTGTTTAGTGTTTTTTTTTTTAAAGTTTACTGTATTTTTGTGTGTTTAATTAAAGTGTTTGTGGCTCCGGGGATCGCACTGGACCGGCCCTGCGACAGATGTTCGACCAGCAGAGGTCAGCAAACTGAAGCGCTTCAGCTGCAGAGAGAGGTGATTACACCAGCTGAGAGTGTGTGTGTGTGTGTGCGTGTGTGTGTGTGTGTGAGAGAGCCTGGAGCTGTTAATGTTTAATAATGGATGGCAGCATTAGAGGGCTCGTAGCTGGTTAGCAGAGAGAGACAGGGAGGAGAAAGTTTATATTATCTTCCTCTTCATCCCTCCCTACTCTCTCTATACATCTCCTTCATTTCCTTCCTCTCTCATGCCCTTTATGTTCTCCCCCCCCCTCTCTCCCCCCTCTTTCTCTGGGGTCATTATCTGCAGTTGCCGGAGCCAAGTCTCTGTCCTGCAGCAGGAGAGGAGAGAGGAGACAAAACACCGAGTGGTAGTTTGACACGAAGCCAGAGGAGAGAGATGGAGGAGGAGGAGGAGGAGGAGGAGGTTGAGTGAGGACAGATGAGAGGAAGGGCGGAGAGAGAAAAGAGGAGAACACGGAGAGGTCAGGAGAGACAAAGTGGGAGAGAGGAGGAGAGTAAAGAAGGGATAGAGGCGGAGGTGTCAGCAAAGATAATATCTGGATCTGTAAATATCTGGAGTCAGTGGAAGTCCGCCCAACACAAAATGTAAAAAAAATAAAAATAAAGTATTAATAAAAATGCTTTTATTATTCCTATTCCTCATTATTTATTCAGTTAACTCTTTAATTATATATTATACTGGTTCAAAACCTTCTCCACACTGCCAGGGGGGGAAATCTACAGGAGAAATGCTGAATGCTTTTCAGCATGGGGGTCGGATGTGTTTGTTTTGTTGGTTTTTTGTGTTTTTTAATAGCAGCATGTAATTCCCTCCAGGTTGCTGAATAAACCTCAGTATCTTCAACGGCAGCTGTGGCCCTGAAACTGCCTCATTTCCTGGGTTCGATAGTTTTCTTCTTGGATTCATGTCCTTTAAATATGTATGAGTTTAGGTACAGAGTTAATGATCCAGGTGGAGATGAACAGTGAAAGTAGAACAGGTGGAGGGCGGCTCGTTGGTCTGGCTGCTGACACAAAACTTAGCCATAACAGCTCACTGTGCCATACCGCACAATACAGATAAACAAAGAAATGGAGGTTGTTACGGTTCAGACCAAAATAAAGTTGGTTTGAAGAGTGGGTGACAATCTGGAAAACCTCCCGTGGCCATTTTCATGCCCTTTTAAGACATCAGCTGCTGATTTTCTGTCAAATCACGCGAGATTTTTAAAGTGCCGCGCTTCGATCTGGGACCATGAGGTAACAATTACAAAGCTCTAGCCTGAAACTGATGGTTTTATTCAGAGGTTACTCAGGATTCACCTTGCAGGACTACCCCTCTGCCTTTTGTCTCTATAGGTCGGTGACTCTGCACCATGAAACGTTGTTCTGCATCAGCTGCGACCAGATCCTGGCTGCACTGTTGATTCTGAAGAAAACGTCGGACCGTGACGCTTCTGTGGAAAGATCTGACACCGTGATCCGACTAAGCAGATTTGTGCATGTTTATCCTCGACTGTTACAGGAGGAACTGGACTCCTGCGAGTCTGTGTGCAGATGAGTTATGGCTCGGAGAAGAAGAGAACCACAGCAATGCACTAAAATAAGGCAGTGAAGAAGAAGACTGCTAACAAATAAACATGGATGTCAACAACGCAGGTTTCAAAATGTTAAAAAAAATAGTAGTCTTTGTTTTATGGAGGGAGAAAATGCATCCAACACGTTCTGGTGGGAAACACTGAACGTAAACAGGGCAGCTTTAAGATGTGTAATGTGGCTACGTCACCAGAAAGAGGTGGAGGAGGTGGAGGAACAGAGGAAGAAGGAAGACATTTGGGAGAGGAGAGGAAACATGTGGAGGGTAAGAACGGAGAGGAGGAGGAGGAGGAAAGAAAGGAGGAAAGACATTGAGGCAGGAGAAGAGATGGAGAGAGGAGAAGGAGAAAATAAAAGAGGGATAAATACAACATTATAATAATGACACCTAAGGAGTAAAAAATAAACACTACAGACTGTACGAATCCTGCACTGTGATTGGCTGATGGATTCTCTGTCATATAATTTCTGTAACCGTGGTAACAAATTAACAATGGTGGAAAGTAACTAAGTCCATTCACACACTTACGACTGTATTAAGTACAATTGTGAGGTACTTTATACTTCTACTGCACTGCAGTTCAGAGGGAAATATGGAACTTTTTACTGCACTACATTTATTTGACACGTTTAGTTACTAGTTACAAATAAATGATGATTTATTATTATGGATAAAGATAAAACTTTATTGATCCCTTAGTGAAATTCACGAGCTACCCAGCAGTCTATATGGTATGATAAGTAGTTGCAGCGCTTTGAGTAGTCAGAAAGGCGCTATATAAGTACAGTCCACTTATATAAAGTCATTAAAATGAGCTCCACCTTCACCAGCTGCAACATTAAAGTGATGAACACATTAATGCATCAATAATTATAATACAATAATAATAATATATATATATATATATATATAGAGATATTATTCTGAAATTAACTATGCTGCATAACGGGTACTTTTGAGTATACTTTGATGCTAATCCTAAGATTTCGAATGCAGGACTTTAACTTGTAGCAGAGTATTTCTACACTGCGGTGTTACTACTTTCACTGAAGTAAAAGATCTGAGTACTTCTTCCACCGCTGCACATTAACCTCGCTCAGCTCCCATATTAGGACTTCCTGGCTCCAGCGAGCTGGAGAGCAGAAAACCTAAAGTACTCCGAAATGTCCCTTTAAAAACAGTCAGTGTTTGTCAAATCCACCAAGTGGAACAAAAATGGCTGAATGGAGTGAACAATGCGTTATTCTTTAACCAACATCTGATCAACAGACAGGCTGCTCCACGACTGCTGAAGAGCCTCTGAGCAAGGCACGCGACCCTCTGTGCAGCTGTCGTAATAAATAAAGGTTTTACAAAAGGGGGAAGCTCTCGGGAGGCCCGGGTCAGCCCGGTTATTCTGAGCCGCTCTCTCAGTACTTAATATTTCATGGTCAGGACTATGTCATCCTGCGCCGGGCCGCGATACGAAGAAGCAGACAGACGAAGCGAGAGAGGGAAACAGAGAAATAAAGATAAAGAGAGGAGGAGCGATGAGACAACGAGGCAGAGAGGCGACTCGAAGTTTAAAGACAAATTTACAAAGTTGCCTGAAAGCAGAAAAACCCAACAGACAGACGGAGAGACGGCCATCTGCCGCTTCCCGATTGGATCAGATAGGAACCCATTAGTGCCGAGTCAGCCAATCGAACGCACAGACCGATCCTTATCTCCCGCCTGTAATAGTGGTGCCAACCAATCACAATCTAATAGAGGGACAGACAGCCAATGGTAATTAGTTTAGAGAGGAGAGCAGGAAGGACAATTAAACTGTAGGGTGATCCCTCCGATCAGAGAAGAAGAAGAGACGCACCAACAGACGAAGGATCAAGCAGGAAAAACTGCCGTCCTCTGAGTCAAAGCTTCAGACTGTTGCTCTTTAGTTTGTCACTTTAACTTCATTTAGTCAAAGTGTCTTTTGGAAGGGAGACCTGGCAACAAAGAAGAGATAACGAGATGCTTCAGGCAGAAGCACTCATTAAAACAGTCGTAGATGGACAGTCGAACAGGACAGAGTCTACAGCCGTGCTAGCAGCTCTGCGACAATGTACTGAGCAAAATGCAAACATCCGCATGCTAACATGCTCACAATGACGATGCTAACAGGCTAATGTTTATCAGGTATAATGTTTACCATGGTCTCCATCTTAGAGCCGTTTGTTAGCATGCTAAAGATACATTTTGACCTGCTGGTGGCGCTGCATGAAAAGCAAAAAGATCACCAAAGTCAGTAGAATTCATCTTTTGGGGAACATAAATATCTGAATCAAATTTCAAGTTAATCCATCCAGTAGTTAACAATAGATCCAATAACTCTAACGTGAATGCTTTTGTTCATAGTGACAAATCCACAGAGAATCATCATCACCATCTCTGCATTTCTACAGAGCTTTTTTAGCCTATTTTAGCTCCTAGTTTTGGTTTTGCAGCACAGTGTTTGGTTCGGTCTGTGTTTCAGCTCTACACGAGCTGCTCAGCAGCAAACAGCAGCCAGACGCAGTCAGAGAGCAGCTGGTGAAGAAAGTGGAGCATTTAGCAGCTAAAGAGCCAGATATTTCCCTCAGGAGCTGCTGGAGACCGAACACAGCTAACAGAGAGAATATTGGACTCTCATTCATCAGGTGACACAAACACGTCTCCTAATGAAGGATCGTGTTGCTCTGGAACGGCCGGATGTGGAAGTAGGCAGATGTTGGCTAACGCGTTAGCTAAAACTACTTTATAAACTGATAATATGTCCGATGTTGTGTTTACAGCTTGTTGTGGAGTTCTGCTGCCCCCAAGTGGCCAAAAAAAGAATTTAATGCGGTTTTAAAAGGTAAAACATTTTCAACTGAATTTGAATTTATTGGGAAAATAGATATTTAGAAAAACACATGCAATATTTAATTAATTAAAAAATTAACCGTGGAAAAAATATGTTGCACCATTGTCTTTGCTTTAATGTGGCTGCTATCATCAGTTCAATGCAATTTTGGGAGCATTTACATGAAAGTAAGACATTTAGTCAGAGGTGTCGGAAAATATGAAATAGTATAAACATAAATCTGCTGGCTGGTCATTTTTCTAACAAAAGATTTTTATTCTGGCTATAGCCTTGTGTAAAACTATCACACAGCTTCAGCTTAAACTTAAACTTGGTGAAAAAAAACTGATAAAGTGTGGAATATGTTTTAAATTTGAAAACTACTTAAAAGAAAGTTTTAGCTTATTGCTTCTCTCGATTCCCATGCGAGTCTCCTCTTCTGCCTGCAAACTGCCTGAATTGGGTTTGTTCTTCACAAGGACACCAGTATCGACCGGACGAGTTTGATCATCAGCTCAGTTTGTTTTTCCTCTTTGAAAACTTCTATTCTGGGTTACAGCCGGCTGCTAAAAGCATCCCTGCTCTCCTCTTTCCCTCCTCCTCGTCTTTCCTCCTCCTGCCTCCTCCCTCCTTTCCATTACTTTTTCTGCCTCTCCTTTTCCTCGATCCTATCCTCTCCTTTTCCCTTTTCTCTCTCCTCCTCCAGTGTAATCCACGGCCATGTTTAATTGATGGAGTGATGATGAAAGTTGCAGGAGGAGGGATGGTTGTTCCATGTTTTCTCCTCCTCTGGTGAAGGAGATTCTTTAAGCAAACTGCTGTCTCCTTTCTCTCCCGTTCTTTTTGTGTTATTGTATCCTTTGTTTTTCTTTTCTTTTATTAATTTTTCGTTCATTTCTTGTTCTGGCTCGTCTTTTTTTCATATATATAATCATGTTTCTAAAGGACAAAGATTGACCAAAGAGTATCGCCGTCCACTTCCACAATAATATCACAAGGCCGGAAGCTGCTGTCACTCCCAGACTGATTGACAGATCTTTAAAAACAGGGATGAACTCTAGCAGTGGTTCGACCTGGGTGTTGTTGCCCCCCAAGTGGTCTCCAGATAAATCTGAGGGGTGAGATGATATACAGGATAGGAGAGCAGAAAAAAAAAAACACAGTTCTGCAACACAAAGTCATTGTTTTTCACTGAATAAATGGACCTTTAATGAAATAACTATGAATTACAATAAACCAAAGGGATTAGAGATGAAATGAAAGGACAAATTTGTGAAAAGATAACAAAGAAAAGGAACCAAAAATAAATAAAAGAAAAGAAATGGTAAGGAAAGAAAAGTGGAACAATAAAAGAAAGCAGAATGAATAAATAGAAAGACAATGAAAGCCAGAGTCACACTGAGTCTATTTTCAGTATAAGAGTGGTTATTTAAAGCTGCAGAGTTTTTCAGGTTCAAACACTCGGATCAGAGCAGATGAAACCCTTCCTTAACTGTAAAAATCTAACCAACAGGACAGAGTGATGAGAGCTGTGACGCCCTGTTAAAAATATTCTACACTGGACCAGTTTGGAAACAAAAGTCCTCAACAAACTGTCTGACTTGGAAACGAAAAACAGCTCTAACCGCCCGTCTCCTACCAACAGTCAGCCTTGGTTTCTTTACAGTCTGATCTGTAGGTTAAGCCAAACCTTAACCTACAGATCATTTTGGGACCACTCATCTGGGTCGTTTGGTTTAGGCATGAGGACGTGTTGTCTTGTCACATGTGCACAATAAAGACTCCAACAGCAAGCTACTCATTGATTTTAGCTCAGTGTTTAGTACAGTCATGTGATCCAGGAGCTGTCACTGTTGAGAATCACCTCTGGATTTTGGACTCTCTGACCCCAGTGGTTTATGGTTGACACAAACAGGTATCTTTGCTCAGCCCACTGCATCATCACGTACGCTGATGACACTGCCCTGATTGTTCGCATCAGCAGAGGTGGCGAGTCAGCATACAGACAGGAGGGAAAAGCACGTACAACAACTGGATGTGAATAAAACATAAGAGATGATAATGGACTTGAAGTCCTGACCACAACCCTGCTGCATGTCAGCAGTCCTGCTGCCAAAGAACTCAGGAACATCCCGTCTTCTCGTTGTGCACGAACACGAGGGCGTTACCTGAGTATAAAACACACCGTCCCCAGATACAAAGAGAAGAGACAATCAGATAAATATAAACTGAGAATCAATTTGACATGTGAGCAGGAAGTTGTGCAGGGCTAATATTAGACTCCAAACACTCGGAAAATAAAACTCAAATCATTCCCAAAATACCACACACACACACACACGGCTGACATTGTGTGTGTACTGAGCTGGACCAATTGTACATTAAACATAAAATGGAGCACAGTGAAGCAAGCAGCCTTGTTAACAGTCAGCTGACTCACATGAAACAGATTCATTATTATGTGGATACAAACTATGACCTTTGAACTCTCACTCGCACACATTAATGCCACGTTAACAGGTTCACATGGGATGGATGGTAGCGATGGGAAAGATTCTTAAGCCACAAATCTTAAAAGTATATCAGCAGTTATACTTCTTGGCAAATGAACAAATAATTTTTGAATAAACACTAATGGTTACTAGTTGGTTGTGTGAGGGTTAAAAAAATAATGCGCGTGGTCAGTACAGCCTGATATCCATGTAGTAAAGCTGGATTTATACTTCTGCGTTAAGGGGCTTCGCCTTACCTATGATGGCTAGGCGCCTCAGCTCTGAGGCTATGCCGCAGGCTATGTCGTAGCTGACTTGCACCTCCTTAAAAATGTAACTACTCGTCTGGGCTACCGTGATGATGGAGATACCAGATGGGGACCGCAAGAACTGCGATTGGTGGATTGGACTGACTTGTGTTTTCCCCGACATGTTTCTGATGCTGGTGGAGTTTGTTGAGAGTGAAGACAACATGTAGTAGTAGTTTTTTTCCACTGCAGACCTTCTGCTCACTGATCGCCGCTCTGTATGAATGAATGAACGTCAACACAGCGCTCGTCTCCTATTCCGTAACGAGACATGACAAAAATAATAAGTTACCTGAATGTAGCTCTAGAAGTGTGCAGCTCACAGTCGCTCTGTGCCACAAAGTAAATGAAACAATGAAATACAGTTACTGAAAATAATTAAAGCCCGATACAGTCTGATCATAAACAGCACATGTGCTCCGAGGTAGTGATAACGGGTGATATCCGCCGCTAAACTGTTAATCAGACCTTACTCCCATGAACCCCTTGCGCTGACTATAAGTCCAGTTTATGTGTTTGTTGCCCTTAAATAACAGACTGTGGGTGATGTGACGTTACAAAATCCAAATGTCCCTCTCTTAATTATGACTTGGATGTTGAATTGACGTTAAATTGTAGTAATTAGTCGAAAGTCAGAAGCTGGTAATTACAGAGGAGACTTGGGAGTGATGACAACAAACTCCACCCTCCTCAACACACGCATGAAAGTGACTTCAGACTGGATTTCACTTGGCAAAATGTTGTGTTGAGGTAAAAAGCAGGCTGGACAGGAAATAGCGGGGGTTGTAAACAAAAAGTACGGGAAGCTAGCATGACTAGCAGGCTAACGACAGCATTCATCAAGCTGGGAATTGTACAGTTTACGTATGTCTAAAGGCTAAAGATGCATTCACACCAGAGCAGCAGCGGCGGAAAGTGCAGTTTAGGCGTACTTGTACTTTACTTGAGTATTTACATTGTGTGCTGTTTTATACTTCTACTTCACTACATTTCAGAGGGAAATATTGTTTAGCTTCACTATATTTTACATACAAGACACATGATTAATAAATAAATGATATTAATACATAATAAAACATATTGTTTATGTATGTTTATGCAACAGTATATGCAGTAGTTAAAACCAGCTCCATGTTGACCAGCTCCATTAAAATGCTGCTTACACATTAATAATACTTTTACTTCTCTAAATTTAATCCATTTATGAATGCAGGACTTCAACTTGTAACAACTGTTACTCTCACATTTTACTACTTTTACTTAAGTACAGGGCTGGTCCTGATCAGTAGCATGAACCATACAGTAACTACTCAAGTTCAAGGTGCACAATTTCATACAAATACAGTCCTGTACGTGGAAATAAAACATTAAAGCAAAAGGAACGAACAATAAAAACAACCACGTCAGTTTTTTCCAGCTTGTAAATCGCACACAGCTCCATGCACTCCGTGAGCAGCATTAGTCACTAATACAGTATAATGTAGGCCAGTGACTCCCAACCCTTTTCCCTCGTGATCCCTCACACAAACGTCCACTTGCAGCTCATATATAATCCGTATTTTAGAGGTAAAATTAGCAGTAATACACAAGGAAAAACAATAAGCTGGTGTACTGAACTGTTTCAAGCATTCCTGTCTTTGGTTTCCTTTTCTTCTCTCCTCCCCTTTTTCTATTTCTGGATAGAAGGAGTTAAACCCCACATAAATGTTTAAACACACACACACACACACACACACACACACACTCTGCTGATAGGCCAGTACTGTCTCTCCATGTGTTTATGAAGCGTGTTTCTGCTGGTGAGATATCTGACCGGTCACCGTTTAAGGATCATAAAATACAACACTCACGTGTCATTCTGTTCGAGCACGACCCGACCCTTATTGTGAAACAACCGCAGGAAGTGATTACAACGCCACTGAGGACAAACGCTTGACTCGTCCCTCAGCACAGTTCATCTTCCAAACAGATTCAGACCGTTTTCAGCACCTCTTGTGCTTCAGAACGACAGTTTGACACAATGACTGCTAACTGCTTTCTGCCTTGTTGGTACAGTAAAGTGAAGTGGTAGAGTTACACAGTCTGTACAGTTTGACGGATGCTGGCGTCCTGCCGATCGTGGCTCCTACGTGAAAGAAAGTGGCTTTCATGTGCATCAAGTCCGACATGATGACGATCCACGATGTTATTAGAATAAAACATTGTCCTGTTACAACACGGCCCCCACCCGCCCCTGGACCCCCACCCGCCCCTGGACCCCCACCCAGTGGCTAGTCTGTTACTGTTCAGCAACACCACAGGACTGAGCTGAATGAGCCGTTCTGAAGCCTCTCTTCAACCTGTTCATGGAGGTTTTGTATGAACATGAAATAGATAAGAATCTAAACCTTTAACATTGGAACAAATCCGACACACGCTGCTTGTTCTGGCCTGAGGGAGAGTTACACTCGTACTGTACATCTCTCTCTCTGTTTCTACGCCTCGTTCTTCCTATTTTCCGCCCTCTAATTTTCTCCTGTATTTACATCTCCCACGCTCTCTGCTTTCTGCCGCCTCCCCCTCTCCTCCCCCCTCCATCTCTCTCTCTGTGTTACTCGCTCACGTTGGTTTGTCGCTGAGAGGAAGCTCACGTTGTTTCAGAGCGTCTATAATGTGTTTTATTTGTTCATTTTGCATAATCCACATTTCTGTGTTTATTTTTACTTCACACACACACACACACACACACACACACACACACGTGACAGAAACAATCCATCTGTGTTTAAACATCACGTGATGTGTGTTAAATGTTTCAGATAGTGTCACATGAAGAAGAGGAGAAAAGGGAAGAAGAAGGGAGACAGAGGGGGGAGGAAAGAAGAGAGTAAGGAAACTAAAAGAGGAAAGGGAGGAAGGAATGAGGATAAATGAAGCAGAGGATTAAAAGAAGACAAATGAAGGAATGAACGAAGCGAGAAAGAGAGAGGAGACGACAGGAGAGGAGAGAGAGGAAGGAAGGAGGAAAAATGGAGCCGAGGAGCAGATGAAAGGTAGGGAAGGAAAGGAGGAGAGAAAAGGTGGGGGAGGAGAGACAAAGAAAAAGGAGGGATGAGGAAAGATGGAGTTGTCAGACAAAAGGAGCAGAAATTAATAAAACAAGAGGGAGAGAGGAGGTATGGGAGGAGAACATGGAAGGTCAATAGGAGAGAGAAAGAAGAAAGTTGTGTTAAGAGAAGGGATGATAAGGAGGAGGAGAGGAAAAGGAGAAGAGGGGGAGAAAGCAGAGGAGAGGAGAGACAGAAAGAAAGAGGGAAAAGGAGAGAAGGAGTTGTAAAAGTGAGGAGAGATCGAATGAACTAGAAGAAGATGGCAGGAGGAAAAGGAACGAGGGAAGGATGGGAGAAAAGAGAAGGAGATGAGAAGTGGGGAGAAAGAGATGAACAGGAAAAGAGAAGGAGGAGGAGGAGATGGGAGGATGGGAGGAGGATGCACTCAGACGCTGAGAGGAAATAATTGATGAGAAGAAAAGTTCTCTCCTCCTTCACTCTTTTTTTATCTGTTTATCTGAGCCTCGCTCGCCCAGACAGAGCAGCTGCAGCAATTAGGGTCAGGAGAGAAAGAGGGAGGAGAGGAGGAAGAGGGCAGAGAGGAGAGGAGAGGAGAGGACAGAGAGGAGGAGAGGAGAGCAGAGAGGAGAGGAGAGGAAGAGGGAGAGGAGAGGAAGAGGGCAGAGAGGAGAGAGGAGAGGAAGAGGACAGAGAGGAGAGGAGAGGAAGAGGGCAGAGAGGAGAGGAGGAGAGGAGAGGAGGAGAGAGGAGAGAGAGAGGAGAGGAGAGGAAGAGGACAGAGAGGAGAGGAGAGGAAGAGGGCAGAGAGGAGAGGAGAGGAGAGGAGAGGAAGAGGGCAGAGAGGAGGAGAGGAAGAGGACAGAGAGGAGAGAGAGGAGAGGAAGAGGGCAGAGAGGAGAGGAGAGGAAGAGGACAGAGAGGAGAGGAGAGGAGGAGGACAGAGAGGAGAGAGAGGAGAGGAGAGGAGAGGAGGAGAGGAGAGGAGAGGAGAGGAGAGGAGAGGAGGAGAGGAAGAGGAGGACAGAGAGGAGAGGAAGAGGAGGTAAAGATTAGATTACAGTGAGGTATCTGCTGAGTTGCATTATTATTTGAAATTGGAAAAGACAACACCTGCTGAAAAGAAGAAATGAGCTCCAGTTGAAGTCAGGAGTCTGAACAGGACAGGTGGACAGTAATGTCACGGAGACGTGACGATGAATCCAAACGTCCTGATCCTGAAGGACAAAAGACGTCTGTACTCAAAGATGAACGCCGTTCGGAGATTTATATATGATGTACGTTTCTGCGTATGATGTTGGTTTCAGGCGTCTCCTGGGTGAAAGGGTTCGCTCCCGTCATAATCACCTCGACCACTAGAGGTCGCACCCTGCGATAACCGGAAACATGGGTCGCAATAAGCTGCTGGTGAGGACAGTCTGCGTTATCCGTGTCTGTCCTCGCCCACGGTCGCGTTCTGTTTTTGACAATATCCGTCCTCTTTTTCATCTGGAGCGTCAGAAACTCTTCATGAACACTTCTTAGGTTTTTGCCTCATATTCGTTACAACATTTAGTGACAAAAAAAAATCGATGAAAAGGCCTTTAAAGTTGTAAAAAATATTTTTACCCACCCACAAACAGCAACCGATGCATAGTTTCGCGGAAGACAAAAGCTGGCGCTGGACATTTGGAAAGGTTTTTTAAAACAATGTGAGGTGACGGCTTGTTGCTGTAAACAGCTGTTGCTCTTCTGCAGTATTTCTGCAGGAGAAGCTGCTTCAGGTGTGTTTGCTGCCCCCCAGTGGTCGATACACGAGTGCTGTCTCCACCTGTAACCACGGGCGTTGCCATATCAACCAGGTCCGAAATCTTAAAGAGCAACTCAACACCGTTTTAGCTTGAACACATGTTCACATCCAGACGTCTCCCAACACGGCTCACCCTCAGCTTCCAGGCTTAGTTTGACTCAATCTGATCCGACGTAAAATATAGTTTTACAAATATATCATTTTACATCACGTGACCATTACGTCATCTGAATGCGCCCCGGTTACGATGGTATTTAACTCCGCGCTGTCAGCGTTGGTCGGGACGAACCCAAACTCTTCACACCAGCTGCGGTTGCGTTTTCACGTGTCCTCATACTGCTGTCCCAGCATCGACACACACTTTAAAAAAACAAAAACACACAAAGGGGGGGAGAAATTCACAGAAACAGAAAACGCTAATTAAGCTCGATCTACTCCAGTTCCGGTCATTCACAGCCAATATATGAGCTGAGGGCCGGCTCACTCTGGATAACCTCAAACCGATCGGAAGCGATCGGACCGCATCGGTGTGGACGCACATCAGTCCAAACATGCAGGACTGAAAGGCGGCAACATGGTACTCTGACCGGACGAGGAGCTCAACACCGAGAACACGCCGTTTTGGACCCGTTACTGTTTAAATGCCAAGAAATGTCTCTGATTTTCTCCAGAATGAGGCAACAAAGTGCCGCTGCAACACTGCAGACCGGGACCGGGACCGGGATCTGATTCTGCACAATTTACTGACATGTTACTGAAAATGTTTCTCTTTAAGGATTATACACAACTATAAACTGAGAGGGAAGGAGGGCAGAGAGAGGGAGGAGGAGGAAGAGGAAGACGAGGCGCTGAGTGGAGCAGCAGGAAAAAGAGGAAGAGGGTGAAGGAGGAAGGGAAGGACAGAAAACTAAGTGACGGAAGGAGAGAAGGTAAGAAAGGATGGAGGGAAGACGCAGAGAAGGAGGGCGAGGTGTGGACAGATAGATGGTCCCTGCAGAGCGTCCAGTCATCTGGAAAACTAGGACACACACACACACACACACACTTTTTGGTCTACAGTTTTTGTACTTTACACCACAGATACAGAGAATCCTGCCCTCTGATTGGCCGGCAGGAACACTTAACTAAAATACCGTCTTTCCGATCCACGTCTGATGCAGAGACCCCCGATCCAGGAAAGCTTGGTTTCATCTGGTCTGGACCTCGTGGGAGGACTGAAAGTCTTCAAACGGTTCAGAAAGCTGCAGCAAGAATTTGACCAAAACCAGTAACGCATTACGCAAATCTCAAAACTCAAAACTCGTCTTTTCGCCTAAACTTTCAGTTCGTTGTCTATTCTTCTGAGGACTCCGGTGTCCCCCGGTCGTGTGTTACTGAGGTAGAACATCTGAAATGTTAAATGTTAGTTAATGAATCACTGTTAAATCATCAGCTGGACAACTCAAAAGGGTCATTGCAACCTTTAATGTCAGAGGAGGTTCAGCCTGTGCAGTCGGAAAGATTACAAGACCTCTGGGTGTCTCAGTTTCTTGAAACTGGTTCTGTCTGGTGCTGGTGACGAGGGAACTAAGCAGAGGGCCTTGGGCCTCAGCCATCTTGGATTCCTTCAGTGGTAGAAAGTAACAAAGTACTTAAGTCAAAGTTTCAGGTACTTGTACTTTACTTGAGTATTTCCATTTTACTCCACTAAAATCCAGAGGCACATATTGGACTTTTTACTCCACGACGTTTATCTGACAGCTTCAGTTACTAGTTGTTTTACAGGATTTTAAATATAAACATACGGCATGAAAATACAACACATTACCAAGGATTACAGCGGAGTCTCCTCTTCATGTTTCAGATGTCTCTGAGTTTTTGTCAGGTCCAACAAAGAGACATTTCCCCTCTAAACGTCTCACATGGTTTCATTTCAATAACTGTTCAAATTATCCACTAATAGCTCTCTCTCTCTCTCACAATAGATTGCCTTTTCGTCGACGTTACGCGTTGTTTTGTTGCCAATCATCCATGCCAAATTTCCCTTAAGACCATCCTGATTTATAAAATATCTCAAATAAGCGGGTTCACTACGTGGGTGCCTTTGTACGTCAACAGCAAACGAAAATGTTTGATGAGTAAGCAAAAAACACTGCTCTTACTGTTTACAATCACCACTAATTAATGTCCTCTCTCATCCCACAATGCATCATCATGGGTCGGTTTCTCACACAGACCCCCCGCCCCACTGACGACGTTCCGTATTTCCATTTCAGAAAGTTGGCAACCCTAACGGTATATAAAGCAGTTAACACTAGCTAACTGTATATAAACTAGTTAAAACTAGCTAACTGTATATAAAGCAGTTAAAACTAGCTAACTGTATATAAAGTAGTTAAAACTAGCTAACTGTGTATAAAGTAGTTAAAACTAGCTAACTGTATATAAAGTAGTTAAAACTAGCTAACTGTATATAAAGTAGTTAAAACTAGCTAACTGTATATAAAGCGGTTAAAACTAGCTAACTGTGTATAAAGTAGTTAAAACTAGCTAACTGTATATAAAGTAGTTAAAACTAGCTAACTGTAGTTAAAACTAGCTAACTGTAGTTAAAACTAGCTAACTGTATATAAAGTAGTTAAAACTAGCTAACTGTAGTTAAAACTAGCTAACTGTAGTTAAAACTAGCTAACTGTATATAAAGTAGTTAAAACTAGCTAACTGTATATAAAGTAGTTAAAACTAGCTAACTGTATATAAAGCGGTTAAAACTAGCTAACTGTGTATAAAGTAGTTAAAACTAGCTAACTGTATATAAAGTAGTTAAAACTAGCTAACTGTAGTTAAAACTAGCTAACTGTAGTTAAAACTAGCTAACTGTATATAATGTAGTTAAAACTAGCTAACTGTGTATAAAGTAGTTAAAACTAGCTAACTGTATATAAAGCAGTTAAAACTAGCTAACTGTATATAAAGCAGTTAAAACTAGCTAACTGTAGTTAAAACTAGCTAACTGTATATAAAGCAGTTAAAACTAGCTCCACCTCGAGCAGCTACAGCAGTAAAACGCTGCTCTAACGTTGATGCATCAGTATTAATTATCTATAATTTCACATATAATAATTTATCACTCACGCCATTTTTTTTGCCGAATAAGTACTTTAATACTTTAAGTACATTTTTCTGATAATACTTCTTTTACTTGTAGTATTTTTTACGTTGTTATATTCGTACTTTTAAGTAAAGAATCTAAACACTTCTTCCACTGGATCTGTGAATACATTTTCTTTCCTCACAAGTGCTCTTCCCGTCCTTTGTGGACTCGTTCCCGGCGGTGCGAGTCCTCTGGATGCTGCCGGTGTGGATTACTCTTCCCCACACGGCTACGACAACATCCTGACGAGAGAAGCTGCTGAACTTGCTCACAGAAAGTGAACGGACTCGAGCTGGACTTTTCTGATCCCTGATCTACACGCAGACATGTGGACTATATATCTCCCCGCATACTTCACGTCACACTCTCTTCTTTATTTCTGCTCTGACCTTTCCTCCTGTAACTTCAGTCTCTGTAAATCAGCTTAATGTGAAATCTTTGCTGAAGGAAACGAGCTGTGATCCTCTGACGCCGCTCGACCCGGCGGAGCTCGGAGCTTTATTAGAGGCGGCGGCGGGATGATGGGAGGGCGGCGGAGGTCGACAGGTGGATTCAGACCTGCGATGTCGAGGCGTGAGCTTCAGAGCCGTGATTTAATTTCCTCTGTTCTGTCCTCACTGCTCTTCTCTCATCTCTCATCTGCTCTGAAAGTTTTCACTGAGGACAAAAGAGTCTCAAGTAGAAAAGTTTTTGTGGGTGGAGAGGCGAAAACCAAGCAGCATCGGCCGAGGCTGAGGGAGTCACCGAGTGGGGTTAGCTGTTCTTCTCGGAGCAGTAACACTGAAACCTGCGCAGGAAAGGCGTTCAGTTCCTGAGTGGATGCATAAAGGAACAGTTTCGGTAAATCCTCTCTTTCTGTCAGACAGTGACACGTTCGGACGGATGTCAGGGCAAATTTTAACTGAATTTCGAGAGAATCTGCGGAAGAAAATGCTCATTTATGTGCGTTTTCATCCACTCCGGTTAAGCGAGAGTTAGGAGTTGGCTGATGGAGGTGAACAGCTGGCGGAGCCGCTCCTCCAGCCGCTGCCGTTAAAAGCAGCGCAGAAGAAGAAGAAGAGGACGCAGCGAGACGACGTCACTAAAAGCTCAGACGATGGGAAACGTTTCTGTCGGCTTCATGTGAGGAAGGCTCCAGCCTCCTCATCGCTCCGCACAGCTGATGCTCTCAGCTCTTCATGACGTCAGCAGTTATTCACTCCGG
>CM050849.1:33310963-33320963 GCA_027580175.1 Siniperca scherzeri | reverse complement strand
AACTTTTACGCAAACACTTCTGCCACTGCAACACCACGAGCGTCTCCCAGCAGAGACCGATAGGTCCCAGATGTGTTTAGCCTAGCTTAGCACAAAGAATGGAAGCAGGGGGGAAACAGTTAGCATCTCCGAAGCTGTCTGTCTTTGATCTGTGGAAATGTCATCTTTGATTCTGACAAAGTGACAAAAACGCGTTGATGGTCCGGGTCACTGAGACGTGTTCGTGTGATGCTAACGTGTTAGCAACCAGCTGGCTACTTCCACATCCAGCAGACGCAGAGCAGCACGATCGTGCCGTCGGAGTCCTGCTTGTGCCCACCTGATGAAGTCCGGTTCGGAAACCCCCGCATCGCTGATTGGTCGGTTACCCACGGAGCTTTTCAGAGCTGCAGTTTCAGTCGCTAGATTCCTGCTGAATTAATAATTCACGACTGTTTCTTGCCGTGTGCACGTCCGTATCACCATGATGACTCGGTTAGCATATTGTGATAACTAGTGCAACCTGATAATTACCATATTACGTAATGTCGTGAGCTGTGGTAAATGTCATGTTCCTTGAGTGTGTGACATTATATTATACAAGTGTGACCTGTTACATAACACACACACACACACACGTTCGGACTCACATTCCCATCATGCCCCGGGAGAAAAGAAGCAGGCATCTTGTTGTTTGGTAGATTTCAGCGAGGTCAGCAGGAAGGAGCACATTCGTTTCTGCTGCAGATGTAACAAGTAAGTGACGCGCACGCCGCCCCGCTCCTCAGGCGCACCGGCTGCTCTGGGCGCGGTGCGTCTCCGTGCGGTCGCCCCCGTCGTCTGGTTCATCGCTAGTGCCCAAAGCAGTGTTGAGTGCTCAAAGAGCGCCGATCATTGAACGCGCTCATGCTTTTGGTGAGCGGTGAACTGAACGTATTTGCGTGAGCGTCGTTCGCCCTCGACGCTCACGCGCTGCGAGTTACGGTGTTTTGGGTCACAGAACGTAAAGTTAAAAAATGGAAGAAATGAACGTGAACCAGCTCATTTTAATCTGCGTGAACTGAACTTTGAGCGAGCTGGCCCAAAGGATCTAGGAAATGATGAGGGTTGGTTTTTTATTTTTGCTCAAATAATAATATTGATGAGAATTGGAAACAGGACTGAATAAAATGCCCAACACACACACACGTTCGGACTCACATTCCCATCATGCCCCGGGAGAAAAGAAGCAGGCATCTTGTTGTTTGGTAGATTTCAGCGAGGTCAGCAGGAAGGAGCACATTCGTTTCTGCTGCAGATGTAACAAGTAAGTGACGCGCACGCCGCCCGCTCCTCAGGCGCACCGGCTGCTCTGGGCGCGGTGCGCCTCCGCGCGGTCGCCCGTCGTCTGGTTCATCGCTAGTGCCCAAAGCAGTGTTGAGTGCTCAAAGAGCGCCGATCATTGAACGCGCCATGCTTTTGGTGAGCGTGAACTGAACGATTTGCGTGAGCGCCGTCACCGACGCCTGGCCAAGTAGTTACGGTGTTTTGGGTCACAGAACGAAAGTTAAAAATGGAAGAAATGAACGTGAACCAGCTCATTTTAATCTGCGTGAACTGAACTTTGAGCGAGCTGGCCCAAAGGATCTAGGAAATGATGAGGGTTGGTTTTTATTTTTGCTCAAATAATAATATTGATGAGAATTAGAAACAGGACTGAATAAAATGCCCAACACACACACAGTTACCGGCGCTACCGCAGATCTGCTGCTGCCCACCGTTTACACTCAGACTTCCTGTGTAGATCTACAGCAGCACAGATCAGAGAGTCATCACAGCGCCGCTGCCAGGCCCCAATCGATCGCAGGTTATTGATCAGTTTCACACTGTGGCCCTCAGAAGCTCTGCGCCGAGGCAGACGGCAGCTGGTTTCTCCCATTATGGATCTGTGGTGGAGTTCTCGCTCCATTACAGGAACAGAGGACAGATGTACGGTCACATAGATCAGCAAAACCCGGCCCTGCTGATCACATGACCCTGCCTCCCTCTCTGGCTTCATTGGCGTGACGTTTCGGATCCAACATGTTCTCTCGGCCGCTGTGGAGGAGAGTCGAGCAGAAAGTCCGGTTCACGTCCAGCTTGTCCACACACACACACACACACACTCATCTCCGTCTCCTCAGTCCCTCTCGTTGGCTCAGAGCAGCAGTCGGCGGTTCAGTGCCTTGCTTAAAGGCATGCTGGCAGTGAAATGGACTCTGCAGATACAACATCAGGACACCTCTGGTTACACGGCAGAGAGGCGGCTCTAGAAGCGGCTCATTTAAACGGTGAAGTGATCTTTTCACGCGTGGAACTGTCTCAGCTGACAAAACGTTTGACTCATTAAACGGCATTTCACCAACTTGCGTTCCCTCGTCGTGAGGAGTACTGCTCAGCCTGCGAGAACAGCTGCGTAATGCCTTCTGCGGCTCCGGGGAAGAAAATAACCCTCATGACGTCGTAGTGATGTCATCGGGGTTGTCTCGGCGCGGGCCCGGAGACTACAAATGTCTAACACACAGTCTGTGTGACGAACTGGCGGAGGTGGGAGGAGCTTTTACTTCAGTGAAAGTAGTAACGCCACAGTGCAGAAACACTCTGCTGCGTTCAGAGTGTTCAAAATATACTCAAAGTACCAAAAGTAAAAGTGCTCTCATTACAGAATCATATATACTATATCATCAGATTAGAATTGTTGACGCATTCATGTGCTCATCCCTTTAATGTTGCAGCTTTAATGACTTTATATTCTGCTGGTAGTTTAATCTGTAACAGTCAGAATATCTCTTGCTCTTGTTTTAATCTGTCTCTCACAAGTCCCTCAGTATTGTGCAAGTGCATTACAAAACCACCGTGTACTCCTTTAAGGACGGTTGTTGCAAATAAAGCGCAGCTGATTGTCTGTGGTAGGCGACAGGAAGCTGAATGTTTGAATATTAATATATATATAATTATCTGGTTCCTTTGCAGTCTGATCTGACTGATGTGGCGGCCTGCCTGGTTTCAGCCGGCGT
Source organism: Siniperca scherzeri (assembly GCA_027580175.1). NCBI lineage: Eukaryota > Metazoa > Chordata > Actinopteri > Centrarchiformes > Sinipercidae > Siniperca > Siniperca scherzeri. The sequence goes on along the minus strand of CM050849.1, from coordinate 33,317,949 downwards.
CCGCAGAGTCAGCGCGCTGTGTGCGGTGAATAAACGCAAAGACAATCCAGCAGACAAATTCACGCAAATAAAGCGCAGCTGATTGTCTGTGGTAGGCGACAGGAAGCTGAATGTTTGAATATTAATATATATATAATTATCTGGTTCCTTTGCAGTCTGATCTGACTGATGTGGCGGCCTGCCTGGTTTCAGCCGGCGTCCGCAGAGTCAGCGCGGCTGTGTGCGGTGAATAAACGCAAAGACAATCCAGCAGACAAATTCACGCAAATAAAGGCGAACAAAATGTCCCTAGCCTTCAGTCCTGAATCATTTGGTGACAGCGGTGGTTGATTTACTTATTACACTTTTTGTTTTTATTCGACAGTCTATACTGTAGGTGACACGCAACAAAGGTCCCAGACTTAAGGTCCGTTAACTCCAGCAGTTAAAGTTCAAAAAGACGAGTTCAACTGCTAGTTATATTTTTTTTTATATCTATCTGACAACCGAGCAAACTCCATGCTGAGGAAGACCATGAAATGTGGTTGAAAAAGCTAGCAAGTAGCTCTTGAGTGGAGATTTGTCGAATTGCTGTTTCCAAAACGTTCACACTGAAATTTTAAAACTGAATTTTATCAATGAATCTTCGAGCTGTTGATCGTTACGACTCATCTGACGCTTTGAACACAGGTCACAGTTATTACGGGGAGCGGAGCTTGTGTTTGACATAATGTGGAAATAATGAAGAGTGCAGCACTTTGCGTGTGAAACGTTTCTCGCTGAGGCAGAAAGTAAACACCTCACACTCATTACTCCCTGATTGTGCTCATGTAGTGTGGCAGATAAGGACTCCTGTACAAACACAGCATAATGAGAGTTTCTAAAGCTGGCTGCTAATGGCCTGTGAGATCAAAATCAGAGGACGGAAGTCTTCACGGGACGGAGTTCTAACTCTTCTTCTTCAGTTCCTCGGCAGAGCCTCCCTTTGATCTCTGCAGCTCTTCTGCTCCGCACATCCCCTCCCGTCAAGTTCATCATCTGCACAAGAACTTACTTTTCCCCTTTATATTCATTACACATGTCCAGGATTATTTTACATTTAGATTAAAGGCTCCAAAAATGGCTGTCTCTTCCTGTTCGTGTTATTAAATTCTCCTGAATCATTTGGTGACAGCGGTGGTTGATTTACTTATTACACTTTTTGTTTTTATTCGACAGTCTATACTGTAGGTGACACGCAACAAAGGTCCCAGACTTAAGGTCCGTTAACTCCAGCAGTTAAAGTTCAAAAGACGAGTTCAACTGCTAGTTATATTTTTTATATCTATCTGACAACCGAGCAAACTCCATGCTGAGGAAGACCATGAAATGTGGTTGAAAAAGCTAGCAAGTAGCTCTTGAGTGGAGATTTGTCGAATTGCTGTTTCCAAAACGTTCACACTGAAATTTTAAAACTGAATTTTATCAACTTGCGTTCCCTCGTCGTGAGGAGTACTGCTCAGCCTGCGAGAACAGCTGCGTAATGCCTTCTGCGGCTCCGGGGAAGAAAATAACCCTCATGACGTCGTAGTGATGTCATCGGGGTTGTCTCGGCGCGGGCCCGGAGACTACAAATGTCTAACACACAGTCTGTGTGACGAACTGGCGGAGGTGGGAGGAGCTTTTACTTCAGTGAAAGTAGTAACGCCACAGTGCAGAAACACTCTGCTGCGTTCAGAGTGTTCAAAATATACTCAAAGTACCAAAAGTAAAAGTGCTCTCATTACAGAATCATATATACTATATCATCAGATTAGAATTGTTGACGCATTCATGTGCTCATCCCTTTAATGTTGCAGCTTTAATGACTTTATATTCTGCTGGTAGTTTAATCTGTAACAGTCAGAATATCTCTTGCTCTTGTTTTATTCTTGTTTTAATCTGTCTCTCGCAAGTCCCTCAGTATTGTGCAAGTGCATTACAAAACCACCGGTGTACTCCTTTAAGGACGAAGCTGTTGCAAATAAAGCGCAGCTGATTGTCTGTGGTAGGCGACAGGAAGCTGAATGTTTGAATATTAATATATATATATATATATATATATATATATATATATATATAATTATCTGGTTCCTTTGCAGTCTGATCTGACTGATGTGGCGGCCTGCCTGGTTTCAGCCGGCGTCCGCAGAGTCAGCGCGGCTGTGTGCGGTGAATAAACGCAAAGACAATCCAGCAGACAAATTCACGCAAATAAAGGCGAACAAAATGTCCCTAGCCTTCAGTCCTGAATCATTTGGTGACAGCGGTGGTTGATTTACTTATTACACTTTTTGTTTTTATTCGACAGTCTATACTGTAGGTGACACGCAACAAAGGTCCCAGACTAGGTAGTTCAAACCCAGGCTGCTGTTCCACCGTCCGACGCTCTGTGGGACAAACCAGCTTTAGCTGGTCTTTTATTTTTCAAAACTGCCATAGTTCCAGTTCAAATTTAAAGGAACAATGCCACAGTTTTTGGGAAATACCCTTATTAACTTTCCTTCCGAGAGCGAGATGAGAGAATCGACATCAGTCTCATGTCTGTGTGTTCAGTCCAGAGCTGGAGGGAGGGCGTGGTTAGCCTAGCTTAGCATAAAGACTGGAAGCAGAGCCAGGCTAGCCGTGTTTAACACGTTTAATCTGGTTCGTTAAATCTGCACACAAACAGAAATCAGTTACGTGCTGGAACTATTTCTTCCTGAAGTCGTGTCGTCAGTCGTGTTGCCAGGTTTGGTGCCTTCGGGCCTGTACAGAGACCAAAACCAAAACCTGAACTCACGACAGTATCTGACAGCCTGCGCTACAGACGGAGACGCTGCGCAGAAGTGCTAGGCGGATGGAAGCGCTGTTGTTCGTCACGAAACAGTTCCACAGTTCCCAACAGGCGCCTGAGGGCCTGAGGGCCACAGCGGCCATTTTGTCTTCCAGCCTGTCAGCAGGAGGGGTTTTTCAGGCAGGAAATGGAAGAGACAAACCATGAAACTTTACAGCATCAAGCCATCTCACCCTCTCTGTGACGCTCTCTGTCTTTGATTCGATTTTTTCTCCTCGCACCTCCTCTTGTTCTAACCCTCTGCGTCTCCTCTTTCACTCTGTATTTCTCCCTCTCCGTCCCTCTCTATTAAAACATTAACAGTGTGAACCATGCGTTGAGATGGTCTATAATTCCATCCAGGCTGTTTTATAAGGCCACCTGCTACTCTCGCTCTCAGGCTCATATACATCCTGTTCCTAAGAGGAAATGGCTGCTTCCCCTCTTGTTCTTATAAATAATGTCGATGGTAAAGTGCTCTGCAGCAGCACAATCGCTCCGTAACCGAAGTATACAGGCAGGGCGGTAAAGCTGGTTTCGTCTCGTGTTTTACACGCAAGTGAAGCGAGGACGCGATGAAAGATCAAATTATCAGCTTTTATTTTGACGAGCAGCTTGACGTAGCAGGAAGAGGAGGAGTCAGGTGACCTTTCAGGTGTGATTTACACCTGCTGAGATCTGGTCACAGTAATGTGTTGTGCAGCACTCACACGAGTTTCACACCAGGTGGAAATGGGGTTAACGAATTTGTAATTTCTATTTGTTGGACTTTCTTTGGTGCCACTCTGTATTTTTTCCATCAACAGAAACTCCAGATAATTTCAGCTTGTTAATGGATGAATGAGATATTTCCCCAATTAAATGAACTATTAATTGTTCTATTGAAAGGTTTTCTTATCAGACCACCGGAAGGAAAATGTGCATTATCTGAAGACACCAACCGTCTGCATGATTTCCTGGCAGCGGCTCTCTGAACGAGCTCCAGCAGATTGCGTTTCCCCTCACATATATTGCTTCTGGAGAGGCGGCAATAGGTTTATGATTTCACTTCCAGTTTATTTGCACAGTGATAAAACACAGGAGCAAAGCAATAAAAGCAGCAGGATGAAAAACAATGATAACAAACTGAACAAAGAGAAGCAAATGAGCAAATCAGAGGACGAGCAAGAGGAAGAGGAGGGGGAGGTGAGAGGAGAAAACACAAAGAGGAAGAGGAGTGGGGGGGAACGAAAAGAGAAGGATGAAGGGGAGGAAGACGAGGATAAAGTGGAAAACAACTGGTTTAAGCTGAATTTAATTCAGCTCGTGTTTCTGAAAGTCGATGGCGACGCTGTGAAAACTTTTGAAACGGCGTTTAAATCATCACAGGACGCTAAAACTCTGCACCAGAACAAGGAAAAACCACAGCTGTGGGTTTTCACAGTTCAGCAAATTAACTCACATTTACACTCAAATCATCCCGTTTCAGATTGATCTCCTTCCTTCCAGGCACACGCTCGATGTCGATCCATCACAACATCCAGCTTTATTTTCAAAGTTCGGAGATCGCGGAGAACCCTCAGTACGATCTGACCCCGTGTCCACACTAAGACGACTAACCGCGGGTTTCCACATCTGGGATTCAAGCTAAACGTCTTCACGCGCTTTTTGCTCAGCAAGATATTTACACTCGTCACACATATCCAGATTAAATCCAGATCCGACTCTCATTTGTTCCCATCAGCATCACGGAGAACCTGTCGTGGGCGTCACACGTCTCCGCAGACAAGAGATACAGAACCCTCTGCTGCCGTACCACCGGACTGCAGAACCGCTTCCTCCTCAGGCTGAGGCTCAGCTCAGCGTCTGCTGTTCCACATGTTCTGCATGTTCTACATGTTCTACATTGTTCTACATGTTCCACATGGCTCTACATGTTCTACATGTTCCACATGGCTCTGCATGTTCTACATGTTCCACGTGGCTCTACATGTTCCACGTGGCTCTACATGTTCTACATGGCTTTACATGTTCCACATTATTCTACATTGTTCTACATGTTCCACATGTTCTGCATGGCTCTACGTGTTCCACATGTTCTGCATGTTCTACATTGTTCTACATTGTTCTGCATGGCTCTACGTGTTCTACATGGCTTTACATGTTCCACATTATTCTACATTGTTCTACATGTTCCACATGTTCTGCATGGTTCTACATGTTCCACATGTTCTACATGTTCCACATTATTCTACATTGTTCTACATGTTCTGCATGGCTCTACGTGTTCTACATGTTCCACATTATTCTACATTGTTCTACATGTTCTGCATTGCTCACTGTATCTGAAATTTACTTGGAAAGATTCTGTTACACTGGTCTTCTGTTGCACCACCATTACCTGCACTACTGAATTCTCAACTACTGTTGCACTATAACTTATATAATATATAATATCACACTGATACTGTGCATGTTGTGTGTGTGTGTGTGTGTAACTGTACATCTTCCTTGTAAATATAATTTAGTTTTTTTATTTTATTTCTTCCTTTAGTGCTACTTTTATATGCTTTGTTCTATTTCGTTGCCTATTTTATTGTTGTTATTCTATTGAAATTTCAATATTTGAACCTTTGTTTATACATGTCCTGTGTAGCGTGGAGGGAGGGAGCTGCATTTCAGTGTGCAGTCCTGTTTTGTATAATGATGAAGCTGAACCTCGATTAGGCCTCATATATGCACCTCCGCTGGCCAGATCATAAATCTGATTCCAGTCCGTCTTGGAGCGAAAGAATCTCCTGACAGCGCTGATGGACTCATCCTGACGTCTGATTGGACGAACTTGGTATCTGTGCGTTACGCGTGTGCACCTGTCTGATGTGTCGAAACGCCCTGAATGTCTTTTACTGTTACTGGCCGTCGGGAAGGGCTGCCATCACAGCTGAAACTGAAAGTATCCCGCGCTCAGACGGACGTAGCGCTCGTTGCCGAAACATGGACAGAAATAGAAAACCCGGCAGTGTGAAGAAGGCGCGGCAACAGGCCGAGAGGTCTGCAGGTGATGATGAGGACAGCGCTGAAGAGGCAGACCCATCAAACAGGAGCGAGCAGGTGCTCGCCACGCTCTGTGCTGTGAGCTAGTTGACTCCGCTAACCAAAGAGCAAAACGTGTCTGGTAACCTCGGGGGTTGCAGCGCTGGAGTCCATTCCCGAGGTTTAACGAGTCACAAGCGTTCAGAGAAGTTTTCTAAAGTGGGCATCAACTGCGACTGCAAATGCAAATTTGATCATTTTCTTCGAGACTACTCGTCAGTTCCTTTTCACGTTATGGCCTATAAGGCCAAACGTTTGATAGCAATAACAATAGTTTGTTAAATACTTACTCACAAACACGGGGAGGAAGACCTTGGAAAACCAGTTTCATCGTTTTACATACTGGCCTAACACAAACAATACAAAGGAACAGATTGAGGGTTTTTTTTTTATTAATGATTCGTTGATCGACACGTTGTGTCAGTTCGAACATGGTGTATCAAATCGGGGCGGCTTGACCGCAGGTTCCCGGGCTGCTTCTTGTTGCTGACAGATCCTGTTGCCGCGACGAGATTATTGATATTTATTAATAATTAATGAAGTTCAGCAGGCGATTTGTTCACTTTAAACAGGGGGGAGTTACCGCTGCTGTGCCTCGTGCACAGCTCCGTTCTTAATTCGGAGATGCAGATGTCGTATTTAATAATAAATATTAATAAACAGATTATTCAGTGATGTGATCCGTAAGTTTGAATTAACGGAAAGCTTTACAGACTCTGGAACTAAGTGATGCGGTGTTTTAATCTGGGAGCTGGACTGTGTGAAAAAGTCGAGCGGCGAGGGCTATTCGATCAAGGTTTCCTGTGTTTCCTCTCGGGCGCCGTAGAACACTTCACACCGTCCGTGTCTGTCAGCTGTTTGTCTGCTGGGTTTCTAAAAACACACACCTGACATCTTTCTTGAAGGAAGGAACGAGCCGTTGACAGCGTTACCACGTGATGTCACTTCCAAAACTAAACTCTGGACAGGAAACACCGTGACAGAGTCGTTAAAGTTAAGATTCTCCTCCTTTATCTGCTTCTGTTCATCCGCAGAACATCTGGGCCTGTGATCAGTACAGATCCGATCAATGAAATCGATATTTTACTGGAACAGAACGGTG
>CM050849.1:33178463-33305963 GCA_027580175.1 Siniperca scherzeri | reverse complement strand
TTGTGGACGTTATCTGTAAGGGCTGCAGTACTGAAACAAAAGAGGTTCATAAAACTGGAAGCTGCTGTCCTCCTTCACTGGACTGTTGAGCTGCAACAAAGTCTACGAACAAAAAGAGCAACAATAGCGTCCCAGGCTAGCTGAAGTAAGTCCGTGTACAACATGTGCCTGCAGCTGCTTCACAGTAAAAGTCACTCTAACTGCTTGGTAAAAGTTGGTCTGGATATGTATTTGGGTATTGTTTGGAAAAAGATTACATCAGTTGCTTACATAATACCTGAGGTTCTGTAACGACACCAAATGCTACACTCTTTTTAACAGCTTAAAGCTGTTGCTCACCGGGTCTAAATGAAATTCCTTTGTGAAAAATGCAAAATAAAATTGTGCATAAATTGTACAAAATACACACAAAGTCAGAGACGAGCCTGTATACTTCTTCTTCTAGCAGCTGTTATGATATTTTGTTGTTACAGTGACCCTTAGCCTGTGCCGATGATTCGCTAAATAAGACGTGGGCCAGGCAGGCTGAGAAACCTCGGCCTTAATCTTATAACATCATTTACAGATTCCATCAAAGGTTTCCCTGACAGACACAGCTCTGTCACGGTCGCCGCTGGTGATTTGTGTGTTGATTGGTTGCCAACCTCAGAAAGCCTTACATAACATGAGCCGGCCTGACGGCAGACACCCGAGTGAGAGAAAGACCGCGGTGCTGCGGACGAATACAAGGACCGCTGAAGTATCTTGGTCTAGTTTTGTTGATGTAAATGAACAACGTGAACACAGAGCGCCGTTGTTAAAAAGCGAGGAGGACCGGAGCGGCCAGGCAGGCGAGTGTGCGACAGCAGGAAGCCCCAGGGTTTCAGGTAAGGCCTGCATCCTTTTCTCACTGACTGGTAACCATGGTGATTCTCGCATGTATGGCCTGTTAGTACCTGGAAGATCTAACAGCTCAACATTTCACCAGTACCACCTGTGAACGTTTTTCCGATCACGTGAAATTACTCTTTGTTTACGAGAAGTAACGGAAGCACGCAGATTTATCTGCTTGGTTTTGTACAAATATCTTGCGCATAAATTCAGACTTGGTGTGGAATCACTTTTAGATATTGGAATATAAACGTTTTAACCCTTTTTTTTTTTGTCAAAATATGTCAAACTGCTTAATGTGTCAGCGTTACATAAAGAGCTTTGTGGAAATAAAATATTGTGTAAAGTTAAGAAAGGTTTTCTCATTTAAATGTTCTATACTTGAAACTCAGTGCTAGAGACACATTTTGATCAGTACTCCAGAAGTATTTTTAAAAGCATATTAAGCTAAATGTTGTTTATATTCAGTGGTGAATAAAGTACAAAATAATAAGCAGCTTGCACTACTGGTACGACATTTTTACTGGTCTGCATGATGGAAAATGTTAATCACTAATTTCAATCTTTTTTTAGCTCCATATTTGCATCACAATATCTAATAACATTCGATTCTTCCTTATATAACGCAGTCGGGCCAATCAGTAACAAGGTAATGTAGCGCCCACTGTCGGCCAATCATTCCAACTTTCAGAATACCAAAACAGAGACAAGTGTGTCCTTTAGTTTTGTAAAGACCCAACCAGGAAGATGCGAGTGATTATCTGTGACTTTCAGACATACAAATTCAAACAAATGCAGCAGCTCCTTCGTGAAGACGCAAAAACAGAGAATGTCTTGACAGTCAGCAGAAAGCAGAGGTTTACCTCCATGCAGCAGTCTCCGATGATCTCTGGCACGATGCCGTAGAAGGCCAGCTCCTCGTCGAAGGCCTGGATGCACTCGTGTCGCGGGTAGTGGAGCTTCCCGGTGCGGTAAAAGTTCAGAATGTGCCGGAACATTTCGGGGTCTCGGTCGAAGAAGTATTCCTGCGTGTCCTCGTTGTAGAAAAACTCCTTCTCTGAGGAGCCCAGCAGCGTCTCGGGATAACGATCCAAAGTGTTCTTCCATGTCTGGAGAAATAAAACAGAATAGATGTTTTTTTTTCCTCTTTTGAGACTCTAAAACTGGTTCTCATGTCCGTGGTGCTGAACTACAAATCTCCCATGGACATGGGGGATCATGGATGTCCACCGAGAATTTGTTATTTAGCTAAATGTACTTCTGCCCTTAAGGGCAATCAGAAATGCCACAGTAATGTTGAGGGCACATGAACAAGCCAACAAAGTACTAACGACAGCTGAGTTTGAACGGGTTGTCTGTCCCGCGTCATTTGAGTCACAAATTTCTAAATGAAATTTATCTGATAGATGAGATTTCACAGGTTGGGAGGTACTGTGACATTTAAAGCTGACCTGAAATTTGTATTATTATGCAAAAGGAGTATTAGGTAGAATACTACTACAGTTTTTGTTCATATTTTTTAAAAACACTCGGTTTGTTTTGTTCGTACCGCATCATAGAAAGGAAGCCGGCTAGCCGGTGTTAGCGGTCGCTCTGCTTCATCCAGATGTGGTCAAAGCAGACTGTCGAAGCTGACGGCAGCGAGCTGTCCTGCAACCTCAGCTCTCTGTACACTACTCCGCACAGATGGAGGTACAACATCAGCCCCCCCAGCTGGTTAGCTACCCGTTAGCTTGTTGGAACTTAAGTGATATTACAAACAATTTTTAATGCTCGCACACACAGATATTCCCAGTCAAATTAGAGTAGTGACACCAAACATTAACACGAAATTACAATTCTGACCAAATAAGTCGATATGCAAAAAACATTGATTTCTTATCTAAAATGTATTTTAAATTCAGTTTAATTTTTATAAAAATTGCAGAACCTGTAGTGGTCAGCGGTTTTTTTCCGTGGTCATCAGCAGGGTGCTGAAATGAAGAACACGATTTTCCGTTCTCTTGAGTCATGTAGGTTACTCAGCTGTCCGCACCATGTTAAAAACACAAACACACAAGTTCCATTCGAAGGAGTTACGGAGATGTTGAGTAAGATGGGAGCAGTGAACCGTCACTAACTGATGGTAAAAGTGAAGTAGGGCCCATTTTAATCTTTGATGCCATTATGTGGCATTCCATATTAAAAGCAAGCATTACTGTATGTTTGTATTTCTATAAATATATATATATATATCACTAGAACTTCAAGCTGCTGCATTTTGTTCTAAAAAATTAGGACAAAGTCACAGACTTGACAAGAACTTTCTTGTTGTTCTGCCACCGCAGCAGAAAGTACTTTGGTGCTGCTTGATTCCTGAAAGCCACCAAAATCTATTTTTGTTGCGAAGCCTTTTTGTTATTATTTCTGCCCAAATGCACAGGAATGCGCTGATTAAACGTACAGTATTTACCACTTTCAGCCTCGGAGGTCGGAGCAGAGATGGAGCACATTAGGAGCAACGTGAATCGCTGAAGGTAGTTCTGGAAGTAACAGTGCTTTTAATTTTCCTCACAGACAAGCTGAGGTAGTTAGGAGGTACTATTCTTATTCACTTGGACACGTACTGAGCTTATAATAGCTTATAATAAGTCTGTGTTCATAACAACTTTAGGAGTCAACTACGAGTCCCAGAGAGCATTGCTGTAAAAAAACATCCAATCAGAGAGCTTCAGATTCTGTTGCCAGGCCTCTAATGGCGAAATTAGAGGTTGATCTTCATTCAGAAATAAATATTTTTGAAATATTTTGCAGCAGTTCCTGACTGCAGCACCAAAGAGTGTGGTACAGTAGAACTCTTGATATCATGGCTCTGGCTGGAATACCTGCCGAGGCTCATGGGTAATGTAGTTTTTAGAAGCATTAAACACACGCCAAACAGAAGGAATCAACTTGGTGCTCATCAAAGCCTGCATGGAACAAGTCCTAAATGTGTGCATGAGAACTTCCTGTACGTATAAGAAAGTCTGTACTTATCAAACATGTGTTTGGGCTCTATTACATAAAGAAACGCCCCCAAAACACCATATATGGTCAACGACATCCCTTTGCAAAGCCTCGTGGCTTTAATGTAGGACTACTTGATGTGGAAAAGATAAATGACAAACATCACAGACAATGAGATTAAGGTAGCGCTAAATTAGCAGACTGTGGCAGAGGTGAAGGAAAATGTATGACCTGAAAATGATGGCATATTGCACAAAAGAGACAGTGGACACAGAAACACTTCAATGCTCATACAATTTGCTTTTCAATTCTTCTCTTAATCCATTTAAACTTAAAGGAAGACTACTGAGTTTATTCACTTTATCTTTAATGCAGAATGATGATTATAATTGACATTAACATATCCTTTGGATCTGCAGTATGAGTATGGAGCTGCTGGTGGTGCAGTTCTAGAAATACAACATGAAAGCGGCGCTCTTGACATCAAAGAGTGACGGCGGGGGGTTAATGTAAATTTAAAATTACATTTCACCCAAAGAAGTGATGTCCTTGTTCTCAAAATAAAGAGCAGCGCCTACGAGACTTCACATATCAGAGGAAGAAGCTGCGCGTTATAAATCAAACTCAGCAGAAAACGTTGGACTATCTGTCTATGTCTGTGTCAGCAGCACTGGGTCAAGCATGTCTTAACAATTAACATATCTTAAGCCAGAGTTGACAGTCAGTCACACATGGTCAGGAGTGGTTTTAAATCTACGCACATTCTCAAGTGTCTGTGTGAGCGCACACACTGTTTATGTACAAAACTGTGTGCAAACACAGTTGATAGTTAAGGTCCCTGATTTGTCAAGAAGCAGCCCAGTATCCCCAGGATTTCCGTTTATATTGGACAAATCTACAACGGGTTCCTTGTCAATGCAGGGAGGAGTGTGTCTTTTATGTAGCAAGGTAGAATTTGTGCAGAACACCCGATAACAATATTCTTGTCCGACGATGTGGTTGAGGAAGGAGCGGGCCCTTTCTGTCGGGAAGTAAGTAAGTGGTGGTCCGGTCTGTTGATGGCCGTGCAGCGCATCCATCTTCTGTGGGAGACCAGCTTTCACGTCTCGTCGCTGACCAGCAGTTAATGCTTGTTGGTTCGTTTTTAAACGTGAACAACAATTTTTCCTTAACATTAACCACGCTCATGCGCAAATGTTTTAGGAAACACTGTCACTGAACATAAAGGGGTTTTGAAGAATCGTCCAATATGAATGCTGTCAGTATTGGACAATAATGCAAAATCCCGGGTTCAATTCAATGACTGTTGTTTTATGTCCAACGTGCGGTTGGTTACGCCAAATAAACCATGGTTGAGGTTAGGCAACTGAAACACTTAAGGGTTAATAAAAAGGCGAACACTGCAGGTCTGTGACGGGAGGTCAGACATGCTACACGTCCATCCTCCACCCGTTTACTTTCCACCTCTCTACGTAAAAGTCTAACTACTTCCTGCATTGGCTGTAAACATTGGTATTGACATTGTGAGGTGTGGAATCGTCCAATATGAAGAGGTCAAAAGTCCAGCAAAACTTGTATTATAAAGAACAACTTTATTGTGAGACCAGTGCGCTTCGGCTCGGGGTCTTCATTAGGGATGACCCTGGAGCCCGGGACGAAGGCCACGAGCTGAAACGCATCGGTTGTTCTTTATACTACAAGTGTTGCTGGTGCTCGTCAGACTTTTCCTTACTTCTTCATGCACGCTGGAAGTCGGTGAAGTTGTGGCAGAAATCTCTACTCTAAATACGGACATTACTCCCAGGGATACTGGTCTTGGGAGGAAGGTAAAACGTCTGTAACTGGTGGCGTTGCAGTATCCCCCACTTTGCTATCATAGTTTGGAGCATGCTCAGTAGACAGCAGCACCCACCTGAAACCTGACCCCGCTGACGTTGACGTACAGGATCTCATCTGATTTGGACGAGTTGTCCACGGGAGGTTTGGGCATCGTCTTCTTGGCCAACGGCAGCCATCCCACCGCCGCAGCCCGCGCAAACGGCAGCCACGTCGCCACGCCGGCCGCCATCTTGCATCAGCACGTCCCACCTGTAGAGAGTCAACTTCTGTCCTCGCAAAGAGGGTGGGGCTAATGGATCTGAGGTAAGTGCCTTCACTAAATCCTCGCTCACTTCTTTTCCTGCCCTGATTTCCTCGAGTGGTTGGGGCAGCGAGAGAGGAGGTGGGCGGACATGTTGAGGGGAGGAAGGGGAGGAGGGGTGGAGGGAGGGTCAGATGGCAGTTAGGTGTCAAGCCATGAAAAAAATGCCGTGAAGGAGCGGGAAAGCCGATGCATCTGACAGGTATGTGACCCGTCTTTTATTTTGACAAGTTTCTGACGTCGTCCTTCTGGGCGGGGATGAAGCGCTCCTTGTTGCTCTCCAAAATAAAAACACAGCTCCTTCTGGCCTGCGAGACGCTCTTCGGGGTGAACTGACAGTTTGAAAACCGGGAAACCTCTCAGGAATTAGCTGGAATATTTCCTTTTTTGGTTGTTTTTCCGATTGCAGGTGACAAACCTCCGGCCTACGAGCGCGAACGTCTGTCCTGTTCTTCTAAGTAACAAGATTTTCCCACTTTAAATCACAGACTCTCTTGATGGAAAAGCATAATTTCTTAGAACGGCGGAATATGTGTAAAATAATAATAAAGTTCTTCTCTGATATTGCTGTCACAGGTTTATTGCTGCTGGGACTTACAACAAAAATGAAAAGGGTATAAATCCAGGTAGGAAAGCCTCAACACACTGGTGTCTGGCCTCCACATCGCTGCAGCCTCCTCTCTCTCTCTCTCTCTTTCTGTCTGTATCTAGCTCTCTCGCCCGCCCTCTCTCCCTCTGAAGACTGATTTGTTGCAGCGCTGCAGCCTTTCAAATTCTTATTAAATTGTGATGATGGTTCCTGAAGTTGCAAGATAGACAGAATCGCCTGTGTTGCCTCCCTCCCTCTAAGTGTTTCTCCACTGTGGAGATTATGGATGTGCAGCCTCCCTCTTCCTCTCTTTCTCTTTCTCGTTTTGCGTTTGCTTGCTGTTTTGCCCTCTATAATTTTCCTTTATCTGTCTCTGTGTTTTCACTGTCTCGCTCTCTCTTGTTCAGGCCGGTGGGGCAGAAGTGGTAGTGGCGGTGGAGAGACAGCAGCTCTGTGTTGGAGAGCGAGGAGGCGGCGTCAGGCCGTCCTTACTCCATGTCCATGTAGGGCTGTCCTGTCAGGAGACACACAAACAGAAACCCACAGAGAGTCAGAGACAAACCAGGAGCAGAAGGAGAAATGAAGTTGTCTGAGGAAAGAAGGGAATAATTACTATAGCAGAGAAAAGGTGCAGAGAGGAGGTATGGGAGGACAAATTAGAGGGAAAGAAGGGAGGGAAGCATTGAGGAGGAGATGTGGGGGAAAAATACGAGCAAAGTGAAGAGGAGGAGAAAGAAGAGAAAGAGTTGTTCAACGCAAGGAATGAAGGGAGGAGGAAAGGAGAAAGGAAGGATGGGAGGGAAAACAGAGGGTGTAGTAAGGGAGGAAAGGAGAAATGGATTTGTAAGAAAAGAGAGAAATTTAGAAAAAGAAAGGAGGAGGAGGAGAGAGGAGGCGTGGTAGAAAAAACAGAAGGTAAATAGAAGAAGGAAACAAGGAAGGATGGGGAGAGGAAAACTGCAAAGGAGGAGCAATGAGAAAAGATGGGAGGAAGAAAGAAAGGAGGAGAAAGTGGAGAGAGTTGTGGGGAAGAAAGGAAGGATGGGGAGAGGAAACAGAAGGTAAATAAGTGACGGAAAGGGAGGAAAGAAGAGGAGGGGGGACGAGACAAGGAATGAGGAGAGGGAGGAAAATAATAGAAAGGAGAAACTGAGTTGAGAAAAGAGAGAGAGACTAAATATGAAGGGAGGAGAGAGGATAAGGTAAAATGAAAAGATAGAAGGTAAAAAAAGGAGAAGGAAATAAGGCAGGATGAGGGAGGGAGGGGAGAGAAGAAGGGAGAATGAAATGGGAAAAGGGGGAAATGGAGGAAGGAGACGATGAGGAAGAGGAAGAGCAGACTAACATGCTGCTGGTGAGTGAAACACAGTCTGTCTGCAGATCTCCACATTTGTACTGCTATACTTGTGAGGACTCTCACTAACATCCTGTAGTGCTCTGTTCTCCCAAAAACTTCTCTCTTTAAGTGTCAGTCTGGTGTCATTCAACATCAACACATCTCACGTTCGGACTCAAACCCAGCAACGTGTCGCTCCGTCCCTCAGCGCCGTCTCACTTCCTGTCTGCGGCGCTCAGCTGCGAGCCCATTGGTTCCTGCTGAAGACGTGAATCTTTAAAAACACTTGTCACTCTAGTTTTTAATCAAACACACGGGAGGAAACGGTGCATCTGTCGGGGACTATTTCCAGCGGCGGATGAATCCGCATGTGGTGCTGTAGTGAGTGTTTGGGGCAGCAGGACGGTGTGTGTGTGGGGCGGAGTCAGAATAAACTACAGTGTGTGTGTTCGTGGAGATGTGTTTTAACAGTTTCTGGACAACGATGGAGGAAGAAGATCCATCAGCTGCGATTCACACACACACACACACACACCTGTTAGCAGAAACGTTCATGTAAATCAGCGGTATGATCCATTAACAGCAGACCTATACCAAATAAAATGCAACCTTTGACAACAAAAGTTACGCTAAGAGTTAGCAGAGTCATATTTACGATTTATTCACGTCCAAATTCTGTTTGTAAATGCTGACTCATCACCTGACAACGTGGATGAAACAAGACCGGCCTTAGTTCATCAACACAGAAGCAGGCCCGCGTGCAGTAAAATTCATGTGGCATTTATTGCTTTCAGTTTTGAAATTGTTTTAATTTATCAAACACATCAATATAGAAAAACAAACAACATTGTTAATTAAAAAACCTTGCGAGCGTACGTCATGGCTGGTCTTTATCGACTGTTTCCTTCCTGTTTCTAACATCCCCTGACAGACGCATGGAGCTGAACTCGTGTCCATGTGTTACAGATGAAGATATGAAGCTGCAGGTTATTAAAGATGGTTTTTCTAATCAGACGAACAGAGCATCTTCAGTCTGCTGAGGGAAAACACAGCCGGCCGCCTCTCTCTTTATTTCTCCCTCTGCGTTCTTCATTCAATAAACCAGACACAATAAAGTTTCCTCTGAAACTGCTTTTCGTCAGATGAAAAGTTATTGTCGCAGGTTTATTGCATAAAGTCCACAGTGGGAGCAATAAAACTTTTACTTCCTCAGGTTTGGTTTGAATCACAGCGAGTCTGTCTGATTCAGGAACTTTAACCTCTTCAAGTGCCATCAGCAGATTTATCTTCACAGACTCATGTTGTTCGTCCAAGAACTTTATTTCAAGTTCTGGTGGAGATCCTGAAGTTTCCAAAGATACCAGATACGTCCGGCTGAATCCAGGAGGCGCTATTTCATTCGTCATTTCTTTGCATTCTGCAGATCTAATACTGCTGCTACTCATTAGTACTGCAAGCATGCCCATAAATTACCCCTGCAAACACTGAATACAGCCAAAAGTTTTTGGACAGCATCGGTGTCCACATACCTTTTGTGGTCATTTACATTCCACCACTTCAGTGTTCATTTCATCAACAAAACTATTTTAAAAAGACGAGAGTGGGTGCAGTTTTCCCGCCATTTTTAGTCAACAGGAAGAAATATTATGAATTTACAACAAGAGACTACAAACAAAAACTGTGACGAGATGGATTATGATTTTCATCAACGAATAAAAACTCAATGATACTTTAAAAAGACGGACAAGTTGTCAAAAGGACTAATTTCTCTATAATGCAGTTCTGCCTCCGTCAGTAATGCCATCCGATGTTAGCGGCTCTTGGAAGGAAATTCATCAACAGTTCGTCAGAAAATTAGAGAAGAAGCAGCAAAAAAAGCAGCTGAGACAAAACATGAAAACAAGCAGGCAGCACGCCGACAGCGACTGCAGGATTCTTATAGACTGTTAACATCTAAATCTTCACTCAAGCTAACGTTGCAGCAGCTGTTCCCGAGTTCACTTAGCCTCGTGGACTTTTACGCATCACTAAATTAAAACAGGTTGGCACCTCATGAACTAGTTCTTACGTACAGATTAGCTGTTACTAAATATTTACGGCCACTAACTGCAGGTGTAACTGTTAACGGTAGCTAACTGAACCAGCTGGCAAAGCTAACGTTAGCATGCTAATATCTGAGCCGTTTAGAGTGAAGAGTAAAAGAGGTCACATGGAGTACGCTCGACATCTCTGACCTGAAACTTGATAAATGCTGTTTAATAATGACGTCAATCTGGAAGATTTTAAATTTACATTTCACTAAAATAACACAACATACCTCAAATTATGAAACATTATGCCGATAACATTTGACTAAATAACGACGGTTAGCTTAGCATAATCGGATATTTCCCTCTCATTATAAACTGTATCACAGATCTCTCCATGTCTGCAGACAGAAATAAAAGAAATACCTACATTTACAAAAGATTGATCTTTTAGCCTCTAAAACTGTAATTTTCTATGCTAGCTTGTGATGCTACAGTGACCTCCTGTTTAAACAGTTGATTGCTCTTGATTGGACAGCGCTACGGATGTTTCCTAGCAACAACCGACAGAGTTCGTGAATGACAACTGAAGGCTATTTGCTGAGGAGAAGAACGGCTGGGCTACAAGCTAACTGCTAACAAGGAGTCGGAAAATGACGAGACACAATCATCTAGATTGTTTACGTAGAGAGAGACTCTGTTGAACACCGAAAACCAAAAAGACACCTTTGTTTCCATCAAACAAGCTCTGATAAACCCACTGTACACTTCCTGTCCAGCACAGTCAGAGACCAGCCGGAGAAGAAAGTGGAGCATCTAGCAGCTAAAGAGCCAGATATAATTATAATATTATAATAATATAATTCGCAGGAGTTGGTGGAGACCAAAAACAGGGATCAAGGAGAGACCATACTGGACTTACATTCACCAGGTGGACACAAACACGACTCTGTGTGGAAGCAGGCAGCTGAATGCTAACATGTTAGCTACATCTACTTTATATGATATTAAGTCGCAGCTGTGAGTCTGAAATTAACCAATTAATCAAGCTTTAGATAAACACTTCAACGTTTTGCTAAATCTCTAAAGTCTTCCTCAGAGGCAGATGAGAAGGAGGACATCAGTTTCATGTCTCTGCATCCGGTACAGATTTGTGTTTGTCTTCTTTATTCAACCAACATGCTTCCACTCAGGTTCTTCATCAGAGCAGGTGAAAACACAGCCTTTATACGCACCACAAGATGGCCGACTCTGCGTCAATTATCCAATGACAACTGGACACGTAAATGGCCCGCCTCTACAGGATGCTGCACCTCCAATGCGGACATTTCAAAGTAAAAGTACACAAGAAAATCCTACGTAAAGAGTGAAAATTACCATGACATGACCACAAAGCACAACCACAAGAATATTTTTGCAGTTTTTGTATCTTTTGTGCCGTTTTTTGCAGTTTTTAATATTCACTTAGGTTATAATCCCTACTCTTGTCGTGTACTTTTATTCTATTTTCTACGCATTGATAAATGATTTAATTTAAGTGCTGTCGTTCTGGTGATGTTTGGTTTACCAAAACCCCTCCAAAAGCGTACGGATGGTTCAATCAATAATGGGAAATATTTAAAGAGACGGTAGATAGATATAGATATAGCGAAACGATATGACGGCATGAAAACAGCAGAGTTAAGAAATGCACTTTAGTCATCAGTATAACTACACTGACAGCACAGTCTCACTCATAATACAACACACAGTTTTTAAGTGCTGCTGTTGGCTGAATTGCATTTGAACTTTGTTTTGCTCATGTTAGAGAGGCTGTCTGAATCCGGTCCAAACCTTCCTGCCACAACAGATCAATACAGGCGGATCTACAGGACTCCATCTGGAAAACTCGCACTGCTCGCAGCAACTAAAACCAAAGATACTGTTGGCGACAGGCAGAAAAAACCAAAACTCTCCTTCATGCAGGTGCGTCTCGGTGTGGAATCTCCTCAGGAGACGCTAAAAATGCTGAACAGCGAGCAACGCCGAGGCAGCCGCAGGAGCAGCGTTCCTGAGACAAGAATTGATTTTCAGTGACAAAAATTACATTTCAGTCTTAAAGTGTGGGTACACTATAAAAGAAAAATAGTTTTATTATATTTGTGGCTTGTGGTGAGAGATGTGAGAGCAGCATTATCTCAGTTCTCTGTCAGTAAACAGAAATATACTTCAGGTTTAGGGCATAAAAGATTTCAAAGTTTGATCGATTTAAGCCAAATTCTTTTGGGCAAAAGGGACCAATTTCATCATATTGTGTTCTTCTCTAGGTTAAAATAAAGAACCCCAAGAACTGCGGTTACATATACCGTGCTATACTATATATTTATATATTTATATATTTTCTATGCGGTCACAGGGCTTTCTTCAGGTCAGGATTTAAAGGTCTGCCAGATCAACAGCAAACTAAACTCAACTAAAGCAGAAATGTCCCCGATGAAACAGCCGCATACAAATCCTGCAACAGACACAAGGCAAAATATACGGACATCAAAGTTCAGCACACACACACACACACACACACACACACACACACACACCTTCCTGTACCTGCCCTGCCTCAGTAAAATCTCCAGTGTGTGTGTTGATGAATTATGAATGAACTTTCAGCCTGACTGGGTTCTCCGCGTTCAGCTGCACTGCCTCGGTTACCACTAAGCACATACAATCCGCAACACACACACACACACACACACATACACACACACGCGCGCGCGCACACACACACACACACATATATAAACAAAGACACACATGTGTGAACACACACCATATAAACTAACACACAGCTTCCATCTGACCGGCAGTCTGGTACTGCAGTGTTTTCTAGATAAAGTTTCACATCATTTCAACAGGAACACACACACACACACACACACACACACTTTATCTACATTTCAGCCAGTCACCGTACTGTTAAATTAAACCATGCCGCCATGTTTCATTTTATTTCCGTATATTTTTCCGCCAGCTGTCAGTGAGGACGGTCCCAACCTGTCCGAGAAGAAGATGTGTGGTCTGGAACGGAGCTGAATCGTCAGTATATTGTTTCACATTGTGGCTGTAATGAACACTGCAGTCTTCAGGGGGCGCTAGCAGGGAGTCAGATCATCGGTCTTGTTGTTTACGGGTTACGGTGCTTTGGGATAAATAGCATGAAGCTAATCAGCCGTTTACAGCAGTTGTAGGTTGTGGTAAAATAAATAGTTGTAGCAGCGTCTTCGCGGTCGGAGCGTGAAGCCTCAGTGTCCCTGTGGTCGTACGCGCGTGGGGGATTTTACATTCAGCTGTTAAAAACTTATTTCAGGCTGACTGCAGTGTTTTTATTATATATTATTAATTTTTAGAACACGTATGTTTCCATCAGGATTCAGTAACTGTGGCGAGGGCTTCGAAACAGCATTTTAGATCTTCATTTTGGGAAGTACAGTGAAATGGTGACGCTTCGTGTAACGCGTGCGTCATTTCCTAATCATTTCACGGGAAGTTTCCCGGAAAGAACGATGTAATCTGGAGCTTCTTACATGCAAACAGAGACAATGTTCTGACGTCAGAGTTAAAGTAAAATGTTGTTTTTGTTGGTTTCCAGAATAATTTCCATGAAAGAGGGCGGCCCGTCTGTCTGCAGGTTTCCAGTAGGTCCGTCCATCAGTCCGTCCTCTCTGTGGGAGTCCCTGCCAACATGATGTGTTTCTGAGGGCACATTTAATATTTACAGCGTCCACCGGCGGCGTTTTATCCACAACCACAGCTCTGGGATCAGCGTCTCCCTCCCTCCCGCCGAGCAGCTGCTGCTGCTGCAGCTTCGACCCTGGAAGCTTCCGGTAATGGTACGGCTGCTGTTTTTATGGTTATTACTGTGTGAGAGCTGAACCTGAGTCAGTGGATTTCCCGTCCAACTGCTGAGTGAGAGACTCTCCTCAACCACGTCAGGAACCAAGAAGAACAGTTTGAAGTGTAGTCGCAGCATTTTGGAAGAGTTTCTACCACATTTCGGTCACCAAAACAGCGCAGCTGCTCAGCGGTGGAATGTAACGAAGTTCATGTGCTGCACCTGAGTACAAATTCGAGGTACTTTGATGCTACTTTCCCCTTCCACTCCTCGTCTCAGAGGGAAATATAGACTTTTCACTGCGCTGCGTCTGTCTGACGGCTTCAGTTACTTTACAGATCACAGTGTTTCATCCCCTTCCTGTGCAGTGGAAACCTCGTATCTCCAGGTGTTTGTGACGAGCTGAAGGATGAAGAGTTTCCTTCACGTGCTGAGAAAACTCTCCTCCTCCTGAAGCTGAATAAACTCTTTAACCCCCCCTCGGATCAGCTGGGAAACGCATCGTCGCAGAGCTGAAAACAGGCTGTTTCTCTGATACGTGGTTCTCGCAGGACGGCGACGCTGCAAACACGTGATGATCTTATAGACCATGATGCATTGCTGCAGATGAAACTACCCAACAGGATATAAAGCAGTTAAAATGAGCTCGACCTGAAACACCTGCAGCAGTAAAATGCAACACACACATGAATCCAGAAGCATCAGATATAATAAACACTGACAGGAAGCGCTTTACTGCACAGGGACGACTCTCACTGTCAGCTGATTATACTTCTATCCGCAGGACGTTTACCTGTAGCGGAGTGTTTCCACAGTGTGGTGTCGGGACTCTCACTGCAGTAAAGGATGTGAACACTTCGTCCATCTCTAAACTCTGTTCACGTCTTATTTATTTCCCCATCAGTCAGTGTTTCATCTGTTCAGCTTTAAAAGCTTCAAACAAACTTGGCAGGAGTTCTCCTCTAATGGGATCTGCATGACGACTGTTTGACTGTACATTCTTCTGTCTGTGATTATGAAGTGAATCAGCTGAAGTGAACAGATGCAACGTCATTTCATCCTGTGGTAGATGAGGTGCATCTCTGTATTTAGACGCACTATCCTCAGGTAAACACCGGGGAAATGTGAATTACATACGACTATTTTCCTTGAAAATGTTGTAGAGGGAATATAAACATTTTTCTTTAGGAATATTTGTACTGAATATATCTGCAAAATATCTGCCAATGTTTTTCAAGTCCTTTAATACCCGAGTGTGGGGTTAAAGTGGGATTAAGGGCTAGCAGTTTCCCCCTGCTTCCAGTCTTTGTGCTAAGCTAACGCAGCACCAGCTCCTGCTCTCAGTAAAATGTAAAAAGTCTTTTTTGACCGACAGTCATCTTTATTTACGTCAGCATTATCACACTAAAAGTCTTTGTGCCGCTTTTGGAGAAAAGAATTTGGAGATTTCAGAAAGTCATAACTGAGAAATATTATTTAGAAACTGTTCAAATATTCTTGCGAATGTTGTTCTCATAAGAAGTATGACTTTATTTTACTCCTAATATTGACTTTTTAGGGCTGCAACTAACAATGATTTTCCACATTGATTAATCTGACAATTATTTGATTCATCATTTAATCTATGATGTGTCATAAAATAGTAAACAATGCCTGAGTCCACGGTGACGTCTTTTAACGTCTCGGTTTGATTAAAAGTCCAAAACCCAAAGCGAGCCACTATAAAACCGGCACACCGGAGAAACTGGGATTAGGTCGTGTTTTGCGTTTTCGCTGGAAAAATAACTTCAAGAATCGTTTATGATCAAAACAGCTTCTGATTATTTTCCTGACAATATTTAGCTTTTGTCTTAAAATTATAGTTTTCTGGCTCAAATTGACCTTTTTCTTGTAAAATCATAATTTCATTCTTGTAATTTTGACTTTAATTCCTAAAATGTTTTTCTCCATAAACCTGATGTAATTCTAACGATATTGACTCTTTTAAAAAAAATACTGACTTTTTATTGTGAACTTTAGTCTCATAAAACTAAAACATTTTGAAGATTCTGGAGATGTGTGTTTCCGTGTATAAAAACATTTGTTTAAATGTGTGTCGAGAGTTCATTTATGTCTCAGATACGGTCTTTAATATTATATTAATGTCTAATTCAAACCCAAACAGATAAAAAAACTCTCTGAATCTGTCGAATGTGTTTCTAAAACAAAGAGAGATAAATGACACGTTTTAAATAAAGGAAACAGGATGTCACCTGATCCACAGCTGACGTGACAGATGTTTCTGTAAATATGAAATCCTGCTGCCTCTGCTCTGTACTGGATGTGATCCGATCAATAACAGGACAACGACGCGTCTCCGATCACTGATCGATGGAGCAGAAAACACGTTGGTGACCACCGATCGATGACGAGGCAGCGGGGCTCTCTGATCGCCGATCAATAAGAAGGTAAACAGGAAGTCTGCAGGAGACACGGCTTCAGTCATTTTGTTTGTAGATATTTTGAGTATGAGTTTCTTTTTGCTTCGATCAATAACTCGTTTCATTGATTATGAAACAAGACGACCTTTATTTCTCTCATTTCCTCCTGACCTCCTTTTCTCCGCGACCTTCCTCTCCTCCTCTTCCACTTCCTGTCATCAGAAAGTGCGGAAGTACTTTTACTTCTTAAGTACAGTTTCGAGGTACTTGTACTTTACTGGAGTGTTTCTGCTCCGCCACATCTCAGAGGCAAACATTGTATTTTATTTTAATTTATCTGACAGTTTAACGCTTTTGTACTTTTATTTCAATTTCGACTTTTACTTAAAGATCTGAGTGCTTCTTCCACTGATCAGTATCAACAGTCTAATAAAAATCGAATCAGTTTTCTGCAGAAGTACTTTTGATACTGTAAGTACATTTTGCTGATAATATTTCTGTACTTTTACTTAAGTAGGATTTTAATGCAGGACTTTTACTTGTAGCGGAGTATGTTTAGATTATTGTAATGGTACTTTTACTGAAGTAAAGGATCTGAACACTTCTTCCACCTCTGCCATCTGTCTCTCTCTGTTTTCTATCTCTATATTCTTAGTGCACACGGGTGAAGAAGTTTAGGAACAACTAGCCAGTAAACAAGCTGCGTCATACTGTGTTAGATATGAAACATTGCGTAGATAGTTGGTAATGGACCCAGCTGAGATGTAACTATGGATACGAACCACCTGCCGTGATGTACGCGGGTTTATTAGCGGCCAAGGAGCCTCTTCTCCCTACGCTAGCAGTTTCCCCCTGCTTCCAGTCATCGTCGCTAAGCTAAAGGGCTAAATGGTGCTGTGCTTCAGTGTTATGTAGGCAAATATTTGAATACTTCTTACTTCACTACATTTATCTGATAACTTTAGTTACTTTGCAGATTCCGATTAATAATAACAGCATGTACTCAACAAATAAATTATGATGTAATGTTATAGATTAAGATAAGACTTTATTGATCACGGCTGGATATTCACAAGCTACCCAGCAGCATATAGTTCAGCTCCACCATTACCAGCTGCAACATTAAAGAGATGAACTCATTAATGCATCAATAGAC
Organism: Siniperca scherzeri; assembly: GCA_027580175.1. NCBI lineage: Eukaryota > Metazoa > Chordata > Actinopteri > Centrarchiformes > Sinipercidae > Siniperca > Siniperca scherzeri. The sequence goes on along the minus strand of CM050849.1, from coordinate 33,288,572 downwards.
ATTATTCTGCATTAGGAGCACTTTTACTTTTGGTACTTTAAGTATATTTTGATGCTGATACTTGTGTACTTTGACTTAAGTAACACTTTGAATGCAGCAGAGTATTTCTACACTGTGGCGTTACTACTTTCACTGAAGTAAAAGCTCCGAGTACTCCTCCCATGCCGCTTGCATACGTCCTGGACTTCTCTCTGTACTGGACCCGCTGAGAGGAAACTGATGTCCGTCTGAAACATGTGACTCCGGAGAACGAGAGGGTTTCCAAAAAAACCAGCAGGAAAAGGCCTGTCACTCAGGCCGGAGCAGGTAACGGGAGGAAAAGTGTTTCTGCTGGAGTGGAAACTGCTGTCCACACACACACACACACACACACAGTGATGAAGAGCAGCACATGGCTGGTCAGTCTGAGTGTTTGTGTGAAACCATTAGCCGGCCATCAGTGAGCAGCACTTCACTGCAGCAGACACACACACACACACACACACACACACAGAGTCTAGTACAAACGCACACAGTAAACAAAGCATCAAGGTGTGTCAGCTAACAGAACTGTCACATGACGTTGTGTATTTACGTTTACGTGTGATTCTTGGACCGCTCTGCGTTGTTGTCACCTCTGTCGTCTGCTGTCTTGTCTGACATTTAAAGTTGGAATCCGTAAGATTTTCACATCCATTTTCGATGCTATTTGTGATCTGCATTTTCTCTGCAACAGCCTTTAATTCATTGTGTAATTTCCTCTCTACATGGTAGTTTTCATTGCTAGTGGCGGAGTCCGCCAGTCCTGCGCTGGATTCAGACTGCCTTCCTAAACACGAGGGAATGACAGGAAACGACGCAGCGTGTGATCCAGCCTCACTGTTTACTGTTCCCTGTCCTGCAGCCGCATCAGAGCTGGACTCGTTTACTGCTAATGCTAACGCAACATTTGCTACTGCTTCAACTTGTGAAGCAGCCACAGGAAACACAATGTATTTGTCACAGAGGTCAGCGCTGATCGTGATTGTTCATCAAAAATGCGTCTACAAAACGAAACGACAGTCGTTTTGGTGATTTTTTTTTGTTTTTGTCAGCCGATCGGACGCTGAAATCAGGTGGCGGTTGCTTTATTTATAGTCCTTTATTAAAACTCAGTTTGTTTGTCTGTAAACAGACACACCAGCTGCTCAAACAGTTTGCTGCCCCAATAATACCTGGACCTGTGGCGGGACGATAACTTTAAATAAAGCAAAAAACGAGTTTCTGAAAAGGTGAACAAGACTCCAGACGGCTGCATGAAGAGTTGCTCGTGTGATGGTTAAGAATACTGTGAATTTACATTATACCAACTAAATCTGGATTTTGTTACCAAACTTTGAGGCGTCCATGTTTATTTCGTTTTTAGGTGACGTTGGATTTGTTGGAGCTTTTTTAAAAAAAGTTTCTCAGTCTGAACTAACTCCGACATGTTTTGAACGCGAAGTAAGTTTTCGATACTAATTTCTCCCCTTTTTTTATTTTTATTTAAACAAAATAGAATTAAAACATCTCAAAGACATTTCTTTTAAAGGTAAATCTGGTGATATTCTGTATTTTTCTTCTCGTCAACAAACCTCACGTTCAGACTCAAACCATCATGAACGTCTCTGCTAACAGGTGTGTGTGTGTGTGTGTGTGTGTGTGTGTGTGTGTGTGTGTGTGTGTGTGAGTCACAGCTGACGGATCTTCTTCCTCCGTCGTCGTCAGAAACTGTTAAAACACATCAGCGAGCCGCTCTGCTGCACTGGGCGACATGTTCCTTCATCGCCACGAACACACACACTGTAGTTTATTCTGCCTCCGCCCCACACACACCGTCCTGCTGCCCCAAACACTCACTACAGCGCCACACGTGGATTCATCCGCCGCTGGAAATAGTCCCCAACAAACGCACTGTTTCCTCCTGTTGGTCTGATAGAAACTACAGCGAGCAGCTGTTTGAGGAAACTCCTGAGCCTTTTTAAACATCAAACTATATATTTAAAGATTCACGTCTTCAGCAGGAACCAATGGGCTCGCAGCTGAGCGCCGCAGACAGGAAGTCAGACGGCGCTGAGACGACGAAACGAACACACAAAGACAGATCACACGCGACACCCGTCACAACTCAGCCTGAGTTGTTTCCTTCATCTGCGTTTCAGACTCACTTTTTTTTTTACTTAAAAACATAAATTCAGCTTTAAAGCGGAACTTGAAAATTACATCAAAGTAGAAAATAGACTTCCAAGAGAAAATAACACCAATAATATTATATTTCATCGCGGTTGGACCACAGAAGCAGAAGGTGTGTGAATATTAATGAGCACAATGTGTGTGTGTGTGTGTGTGTGTGTGTGCTTTCATGCATGCATATCAAAAGTGTGTGTGTGTGTGAATGCTAACCACCGTTAATAGCAAACACACAGAACTTCATCACTAATTCATACAGCTGGATTACGTCAACCTCAACACACACACGCACACACACACACACGCACACAAACACACACACACACACTCTACAAAGTCATCTGTTTTTGTCTCCTCCACTTCCACCTGTTATTCTCTTATTTTTCTACTTTTTTCCGTCCTGAATCGCTGCAGTCGCGCTCAGCTGTTTTTTCCAAACCACTCGTTTTTATTCGACTCTACTCGACTCGACTCTACGCCGCCTGGCCTGTCGTTCCACTTCCTTTCTCTTCCTTTAGTCGCTCATCTTTCTTTCTTTTCTGATTCTTCTCTCTTGTCTGTATTCAAAGTTTTCTACTCTGATTCTATTTCCTCCTTCTTCTCCCTCTCTCCGCCCCGCCGCCCCGTCCTGCTCCTCCTCTCCTCTCGACTTCTCCACTCCCTTCTTATTCTATTCTCAGCAGGAAGCGGTGTATCTGGAGCAGTTTTCATCCTACTTACCGCGGCTGATGATGATGAGGATGAAGGTGAGGAAGAAGAAGAAGAAGAAGAAGAAGAAGAGGAGTGATGAGGAAGGCAGAGGCAGGTTTTTTTTCCAGGTGGATACAGGACAGGCGCACGCAGGAGGATGGAGGAATAATAATAAAAAGAAGAAGAAGAAGGAGGAAGAGGAGGAGTGTTGTTTTACTGTCTCAGATCTGTCCTGCTCTGCTGCCGCGGCAACAACCACATCTCCTGTCATCCCTCGCTCTCTCTCTCTCTCTCACACTCTCTCTCGCTCGCTCGCTCGCTCCCTGGCTCCACCTCCCATTTGCTTGCTCGACCCTCCCCTCCTTCTCCCTCTCTCTCTCTCTCTGTTCGTTGTCATTTCTCACTCTCTTCTTCTTCTTCTCTCCCTCGTGTCCGTCCCTTTTCTCCACACACACACACACACACACACACACACACACACACACACTCTGCTCCACATTCGACCGACTGATGGGAGTTTCATGTTGGGAAAAGAGAGAGAGAGGATTACGACCTGATGATGCAACAAAGCGACGAGAGAAGAACTGCTCTCTGTGAAAGAGAAACACTTCTAAACTCACTTAAAACAGACAGAAAGTAAAATTCAGAAAGTATCAGGGCCACGTGGATTATTGCGATGATTCATTTCCAGAATACAGTTTCGATGCTTATGTAGAAATAACTGACTTCATTATTAATATCTCGTTCCCGCAATCACTTTTTTCTTGCAAAACTTTGTTTGCATAATAGTAACTTCTTCTCATTAAATTAATACTTTCACTGCATAAATCAGACTTTTTCTTGTAAAATTCTGACTTTATCCACATAAAACTGTAAAATTACAACTTTATTCTTATGAAATTACTTTTTCTACCTTTTTATTTGAATTTTTCGGTAATGTTGACTTTTTTTTCTACTAAACTTGCTACCTCGTTCTCATATTAAATTCTTTATTTGGGTTTTATTTGCGTAATATTGACTTTTTCTTGTAAAATAAAGATTAACTCCCTTGTTGATTTTTTCTCGTTAAATTATGACATTGTTCGCGCAACAAATATTAAAATTACTTCTGTATTTTAAAGTATTGACTTATTTCCACTAAATGTACTACCTTGTTCTTATATTGACTTTTTTGTGTAAAATTAGGCGTTTATTTGCATCATTTTGGCTTCTTTCTGATAGAATTCAGACTTAATTTGCATTATATTTTTTTCTTGTAAAATCTTGACTTTATTCTCGTAATATCACAACATGTTTCCTAAGCGTTAAAACTTCCTTTCGTCTGCTGGCGGATGTTTGCTGCTCCGCTCAGACATCACTGCTGTGTGAGACTCAAGTAGTAAGTTAATGATTTACAGGATCAAATGGACATTTTGATGGACGGTAACTTTATCACATGTTTAAACTGCAGGGAGGTGAATTTAGACTTTTAGAATCCGTTTTTCATTTGAGTCTGAATACAGAAGTTTTGCCCGAGAATCTTGTTTGAGGTCAAGTTTCATTTGTTCGAGACGTGAAGGAAACACAATCAGCTTTACCACTTAGTGAGACTAAACACTGCTAACACACACACACACACCTGGACACTGGAGCTGCGTACTTAAACATTTAAACAGCAAACCGAGGCTCAATAACAAGCGGCTAAATGTGATTGCAACAAATGCAGGTGGTGAATTTATCTGTATGTGGCATATTCAAATGTAAATGTAGCTTTTAGCGTCTGTTTATGAGTTAGCGTGTTTTTATTTTTACCTGATCTGATCATTTTCTCCACAAAATGGGAGACGGCTGTTTTACCTCACACATATCTCATTACAAATAAGATAAAAGGTTGTCCTTTACACTTATTTTGTTACCGTAAAACAATTTCTCAAAAAAAAACATCAGTTAGCGTTTTTTAATGGGTTTCGTTTTCTTTTTTACTTTTTCTTTTTGACCGGCCCAGTCTGGGTTAGCAGTTAGCATTTTAGCATATTCCACATCAACCCAGGAATAATTCCCGTTAGCCTTGTTTAGCAGTTAGCATTGTTTGACCAGCCTACAAAGTATTGTGAGCTTTGGCGGTCAGTTAGCATTACTTGATTAGCCGTTAGCATTTATGCGTAAAGTTATTATTGTAGCTTAACCTCAAATACTTTAACTTTGACTGTATTTGCCGAACCACATGTGCATTTCGTAGAAAGGACAAACTGATCACGCACAAAATCTGCAAGTCAGTTTGTGAACGTACGCAGACATTTACATTTAATATTCTGCTTTCTTCAATATTTTAATTGTAAGTGACAACTGCTTTATTCGTCCATTATAACATCTTAAAGACATTTTCCTCACAGTCACAAACTGAGCATGCTCAGACATTTGCCACAAATATATCAGATGAGGTGCAGCAATGCATCATGGTCTATAAGCTCATCACGTGTTTGTAGCGTCGCTGTCCTGTGAGAACCACGTATCTCTAAAAAGTCAACTTTAACGGGGGTTAAAGAGTTTATTCGGCTTCAGGAGGAGGAGAGTTTCCTCGGCACGTGAAGGAAACTCTTCATCCTTCAGCTCGTCGCAAACACCTGGAGATACGAGGTTTCCACCGGACAGGAAGGGGATGAAGAACTGAAAAGAAACCAAAGCCGTCAGACAAACGCAGCGCAGTAAAAAGTCCAGTATTTCCCTCTGAGATGTAGCGCAGTAGAAGGAGAAAGTAACATAAAATGGAAATACTCGAGTAAAGTACAAGTACCTCTAATTTGTACTCGAGTACAGTACTTAAGTACTTGAGTACCACTGAGCAGAGGCTGAGATATCCTGACTTTTAGTCTCTCGTTTAGGTAAAATAAAATAAAAACACTGGCTACTACATTTCCCATAACGCACCTGAAACAATTGTCTTCGTGTGCAAATCCACCGGAATTAAATGATTTTTGAACGAAGTAACACCTGCACACGTTACTGACTCCAAGTCACAACGTTTATTCAAAAAGACAATGTTTCGATCCAAGTCGGATCTTCATCAGGTCAAAATGTTTCAAAATGGCTTCCACACCCATTTTTTTTTTTTTTATGTGAAATTTCTGGGGGGGGTTTCTCTCTTCTTTCAAATCAGATTTACCCCCAAAACCTGAAATGCGTTCCATGGAGTTAAGACGGTGTCGTCCCTCATTCGTCCAGGAGTGATCCATCGTAGAAAAGGTTTCAGTCGTAGTCACCTGGACGCTGTTTTCAGAATCAAGACGTTTCGGCTCCCATCAGGAAGTCATTCTCAATTGTGAAGAAATGGGACGGGAACTAGAAATTTAAGCTACTCTGTGTTACATAAGCCCCGCCCTCAGGAGGAGTCTACCTGAGTATCTGTTGATTAGCTAGTTTCACCTGAAACTGACCTAAGTGTAAGTGTAGGCAACACTTTAAGACAGAAACTCGTTCACCCTAAGGACAAGATGCCCACACAGAAACAGAGCAATGTAGTTTACTCCATTCAGTGCAGTGAGGGAAAACTGCAAAGAACGGTACATAGGTGAGACCAAACAGCCACTTCACAAAAGACTTTATCAGCACAGACGACACGCTAACTCGGGATCGCAGAGCGCTGTGCGTTTGCATCTAAAAGCTACAAACCGCACATTTGAAGACAGCGAGGTGAAGAGTCTAATTAGAGAGAAGAGTTGGTTTGAAAGAGGAGTCAAAGAAGCCATTTTTGTGAAAAAAGAAAACCCCTCTTTGAACAGAAATGGTGGTCTGAGATTCAACCTGCCCAAAGTTTACCACAGTGTATTAACACCGTGGTCAAGCCAATCACATGCTAATCAGGTACTTAACAGTGATGAGGGAGGTGCAGCCAGAAAACAGGCCTGATTACTGATTACTGGGCCATCATGGAAACAAAAGGTCAGTTTCAGGTGAAACTAGCTAATCAACAGATACTCAGGTAGACTCCTCCCTGAGGGCGGGGCTTAAGCAACACAGAGTAGCTTAAATTTCTGAGTTCCCGTCCAATTTCTTCACAATTGAGAATGACTTCCGGATGGGAGCCGAAACATCTTGATTCTGAAAACAGCGTCCAGACGACTACGACTGAAACCTTTTCTATGATGTTCCATGGAGTTCATAATAAAATATGAATTAATAAATAACTAATAGAAAAAATAGAATTGAACATCCATTTGATAAAATCATGTTCCATAAGCTCATCACTGTCTTCTCTTTTCTGTTCGCCTTCACTTCTCTCATCCTTTCTTTCCCGTGATTACTTGAGTTCCTGCTCGCCGTCTTTTCTTCCCACTTGTGGTGAAGACTGTAATTGTGTTGACTTATTTATACTGTATTGGAAAGACGGGAAACACCAACACACACACACACACACACACACACACACACATTCGGCAGTGGAAAAATCAATGGTTAATCAGGTTGTGAGAGGGGCGTTTGGACTCAGGGGACAGTTTGTTTAAGTCCCCATTACACCTGCATTCTCCCGGGTAAACTTAACACACACACACACACACACACACACACACACGACCACCATGGGTTTCCATTAATATCGGAAGAGAGATTAGTTTTAGATTCTGTGTGCTTCTCATGACAGCAGAGAGAGATTATAACGACACGTTGTTGCCTGTTTTATTATATTTTCATAATAAAATAAAATGCATTGCTTCCTGTTGTCACCCCAACAAAGAAAAAGAGTTCCTGGTGGGAAGCCAGTGAGGGATACTAAGTGTGTGAGTGTAATCAGGAAAAAGCCCTTAAAGCATTAAAGCAGTGCAGCGTCCCTGCGGCTGCTGTGCTGTTATATATTCTGTCATCAGGTTATTATTCCTCGTGCATTAATGGAAAGCAGGATGTTGCTGCTGCAGCTGGTGGAGCCGGAGCTCACGTTGAACCGGTTTGTATCGGACTGCAGCTGATGATGCTTTTCATCCTGGATCCATCTGCCGATTCTTTTCTCCGTCCATCGATCGACGCCTTCAGCGTGTCGTCGCGTCCGACCGACAGTCCGAAGCTCGACGTTATTAACAAACATTACAGTTATTACAGTCGTTCAGAGGAAAAGCAGCAGATCTGCAGCCAGGAAGGGATTTACAGGAGAAATGACTTCAAACGTCAAAACAGCTGCAGATTCATTTCTGTCAATCGACTGATCGATTCAGCTGAATTTGCACATTTCCATACGTTTTGTGCAAAAATCTTATGAAAAAATCTTGTAAAGTAACTGAAGCTGTCGTGAAGTAAAAAGCACAATATTTCTGTCAGACAGGTGAGTGTGAGGCAGCAGAAGGACCCAAATGCAGAAAGTAGAGGCAGATAGGGACAGTTCAATGATTTAATGACCAGTTGAAGACTCAAATGAGCTTACAGGCAGACGCAGGTAGGTTGACAGGCAGGTAGGTGCAGGTACAGGTGGCTCGAAAGCAAAGAAACATGGCAACAAAGAAACTACAATCTGACAGCTGACTTGGGGCTGATGAGGAAATGAGGTGCAGGCGGGGAGATGGACGGGGAAGCTCAGGTGAGGGGAATGAGGTGATTGCAGGGCAGATGGGAGTGGCAGCAGGATCTGGAGTGAAAGGAACGTCCGAAGTCACCTGGTGGACAGGTGAAGAATAACACTGAAGGGGAAAGGGGAGTGTCTGAAGAGAGAGACACAACACGGGTGGACCCTCTGAGATGTAGCGGAGTAGAAGTAGCATGAAAAGAAAAGACTCCAGTAAGCTACAAGTACCTCAGATTTGTACTTAAGTATGGTACTTCACCACTGAACAGCACATGTTTTGTTTAGTTAGTGAGCTTTAGAAGTGTCGGTAGGTGTATTTAAAAACTCTGGACTCAGGTGAGGAATGTCCATAGTCATAACACCAGAGACAACGGAAATCTTTATAGATTTACTGTAATTAATTATAACACAGGTAAGGTAAAGCGTTAACCATAGCCGCTAGAAAGCATTCCCTAAAAGAAAGTGATTATCCGAATGTGTTTTTATAATTTACCTGTTACTTCACAGATATTTGCTTCATACAGTTTGGTTTTCTGTTCTTTAGTTCTTGTTTTCTAATATCTAATATCTTATTGTCAGATATTACATTTCTGTCTCCATCTTGATAAAAGTTGTTGGACTGTGAAAACGTAAAAGAGAAGAAGAGGAGGGAGGGTCAGAGGAAAAGCTTTTTGTGGACGTATTGATCGTAAGAGGAGACACACTCTGACTTTGTGTGTGTGTGTGTGTGTGTGTGTGTGCTTGCGTGTGTGTGTGTGTGTGTGTGTGACCTCATTAATAATTAAGAGCGGCCCAATGCAGTTTGGGAGGATGGAGGGGAGGGCAGAAAACGAAAAACAGGAGGAATCCAGAGAATGAAAAAGAGGAGAGATGAACACACAAATGAATGGTTCCCTCGAGTGTGTGTGCGTATGTGTGTGTGCGTATGTGTGTGTGTGCGTATGTGTGTGTGTGTGTGTGTAGTGTCTATATATAGGCAGCAGCAGTGCTGAGTGAACTGACGTTTCCCAGACAAGCAGGGAACTCCCAGACGTCCTCAGAGTTCACTGAGAGAAGACGAGAGTCAGAGTCTCAGGACACACAACCAGCTAACTGACCGGTCAAGCTAACCTTTACCAACTACAAGCAGGGGTGGAAGAAGCACTCAGAGCTTTTACTTAAGTAAAAGTACTAATACCACAATGTAGAAATACTCTGTTACAAGTATCCGCATCAAAACATACTTCAGAATAATAAATATTATCTTATTGTATTATAATTATTGATGCATTCATGTAGAAAAGGTTTCAGTCGTAGTCGTCTGGACGCTGTTTTCAGAATCGAGACGTTTCGGCTCCCATCCGGAAGTCATTCTCAATTGTGAAGAAATGGGACGGGAACCAAGGTGACCAAGGTGATAATACACACAGTGTATTAACACCGTGGTCAAGCCAATCGCATGCTAATCAGGTACTTAACAGTGATGAAGTAGATGCAGCCAGAAAACAATAGGCCTGATTACTGATCACTGGGCCATCGTGGAAACTATTAGGTCAGTTTCAGGTGAAACTAGCTAATCAACAGATACTCAGGTAGACTCCTCCCTGAGGGCGGGGCTTATGTAACACAGAGTAGCTTAAATTTCTGAGTTCCCGGTCCATTTCTTCACAATTGAGAATGACTTCCGGATGGGAGCCGAAACGTCTTGATTCTGAAAACAGCGTCCAGACGACTACGACTGAAACCTTTTCTACGATGGACTACCCCTGGACGAATGAGGGACGACACCGTCTCATGCATTCATGTGTTCATCACTTTGATGTTGCAGCTGGTGAAGGTGGAGCTGATTTTACTTTATATACTGCTGGGTATCTTGTGAATTTACCCAAAGGATCAGTATAGTTTGACTTTATCCATAATAATACATCAGAACTTATCTGTTGGTGGTATTTTTTGTTGTTGTGTCTGAATCTGTACAGTAACTAGTAACAAAAGGTATCAAATAAATAAAGTGGAGTCAAAAGTACATTTTCTCTTTCTGAATTGTATTAGAGTTTAAGTATAAAGTACAAGTACCTCACTTCAGTAAATGTACTTAGTTACTTTCCACCACTGACTGCAAGGGTGTAATTTCCATATCCCCGTCACTTTACCAAAAAAAACTTTTACTGTTTCAGTTTAATTTCTTCACTAAAATCTCTCTAACTCTGACAAAATACAACCAGAGACAAAATAAAACACCACAAATGGATCAGAAGAGACAAATTCATTCATTTAAAAAACACAAATAGATCTCAGCTGTGCAGCAACAACATCAGAGTGTCTGCCGCTCCATGAATTACATCATCTCGTCATATCGTTTTGAAAATATTCACATAAAGGTAGTTGATGGAAACACACTGATTCACATTCAGTTCAGCAACGTCAGCATCAGAGCCGTTTAAGGTGGTTTCTTAATTGACCAGAATCAGCTGCAAAGTCTGATGAAACTCCAGTCCTTTGTCATTATGACCCACGGTGCTCCAGCTGCTGAAAATGTGTCACTGCCCTAAAATAAAACACTGAATCTCATCTGAACATGTGGCTCGGAGAGCGAGTGGACAAATGAAAAGCAGTTTAAAATAACTATTATTTAAAACGTCACGTGTTAAAGCACCTGAGGTCATCCAAAACATAACTCAGAAAATTTTCACCAAATATGGACAAAAACTCGTTCCACACCACAGTAAAATCTAGCACTTATTTTCATTTCCAGGAGTTTTTCATAACTCCAGACTCCAAACCAAAGGCTTACAAAAGCACAATAACTGTAATCAAACTGCCCCCGCTGGGTGTTATGACGAACAGCTGAGCTCGTTCGGTCATCAGCCCTCCGTCCTCCTCTCTCGCCTCCTTCACCTCCACACTGCGCTGACCTTCCCTCTGCAGTCGGACATCAGAGTCACTTCCTGTCAGATGCTGCTGTGAGGTGAAAACTCATCCAAAAAACTCTGCACGCCATCACTGTCCTTCCCGAATCAGTCCCTCCAAGCTGAAGCCCGTAAATATTCTCACACAGGACGCTGAGACAAAACTGTGTGAGATTGTGTTTTCATTCTGCTGATCTATGTCAGTTCTTATAGACCAGTTTGTTTTTGTCACATTATTTAAGCCATAAAAGAAACCAAATTGCACTACATGGTCAAAAGTATGCGGACAGCTGAATATAGTGCAACATGTGACTCCACTCTGCGTCAGTCTTTCCATGTTGAACGTGGCTGCAGAGATTTTTCTCTCATTCAGACAAAGGAGCGACACTGATGCTGGTGATCAGGTCCGGCTCTCAGTCGGTGTTCCAGTTCATCCCAAGGTGCTGGACGGGATTGAGGTCAGAGCTCAGTGCAGGCCAGTCAAGTTCTTCCACAGCAAACTGGGGAAAAACGTTTCTTTATGGAGCTGCTCTGTGCTCGGGGGCACGGTCATGTTGAAACGGGAAAGGGACACAAACTGTTGACACAAAGTTGGACGAACACTGTTGTCTAGAATATCAGTGTATACAGTAGCATTAAGATTTCCCTTCGCTGGAACTAAGGGGCCTAGACCAAACCAGGACAACCAGAGAACAGGTTTCCAGAGTACAAGACTATGATAAAGGACTGGAAGGACCTAAGATCTTTTTGGCTTTATGGCACAGGCAACTTCCTTAGCCCAACTCATATTGAACTCTCTTGATTACTGCTGGTGTCATAATTTGTATAATTCATGATCACAATGCTTTGTAATTCAAAAAGCTAATGAGTTGAAAATGTTATATGTTTGAGGTTGGTAGATTCCAGTGGAAGACGGGTTGATGTATATAATGTTACTCCCAGTCGGGCCTTTGTTAGCATATAACCACGGATGTCAGGGTTACATGGCATGCATCATAAAAACTAGGCCACCAGGACAACCCATTAAGTCTTAAATACAGTGAACTACTGTAGCTGGCGAGCTAATAAATATGCCAACGCACAACAGCTCTCTAAGACATTAGAGAGATAGATAGCTCGGTCACTAACAGGACAATAATATGACCACGTCTCTGTTGCAGAACAGTATATACTTCGTTCATCAAATACTTCCTGTTTGATGAACGTGGATCTTATGTTTATTTCAAGGTGCCTCACAACCTCCTTCCTCTGGTCTGAACGTCATTAAATGAACAGACAGTGAGTATGTTATACTGCTGTTTGTTTTCTCACAGCAGCAAATTTTTAAAGCAGTCGGACAAAGCGCCAAATTGTATTTTTATGGAGAATACCGTTTGGCTTTTTCCTTCCTCACAATGTCTCTGTCATCACGCTACCCGCTCTCCATTTTCCTCCAAAACAGACGAGTCACTCCCCGTCATCAGTTATAAGTTTAATGCTCATCTCATCAACAAACACTTCACAACGCCACTCCGTCATCCCTGTTGAATCACTATCTCCACCTCCAATATCGTCCTCTTCCTCCCTGTCTAATAGTCTGGTCTGAAGCCTCCAGAGAGAAAAAGTAATAAACTCACTGACTGTGTTGATGTATATAATGTAATGATGATGTATGAAGTGAAGCTTATTTTACTCTGGACATTAAAAGAGCAACAGAGAGATGAAAAAATCCCCACTTACATGATGTTATTTTTGTCTCTACAATGCTCCATTCTGTGTGCAGCTAACTGGACAAAAATCAGTTAGTTGAATTGGGTTTTAACCAATCAGAGGACAGGATTTTAGGAAGAAATTCAACTCTGATGTGGCTCTGCAGTGGAGTCTGGGCCCGTAAACTTAGCATGTAGCCAGCAGCTAAGTGTTTGTTTCATGTCTAATTTATAAGAGTTCCTTCTTGATAAATAATTAATGCAGAGGTGTAAATAGTTCTGCAGAGGTTAGCCTGGATTAGCTTAGCGGTGCCTGGTCACTCAGGTGGCACTCAGGTGTGCAGTGTTGCTTCATATTCAGAGCAGCCAGGTTACTTGTTCACAAGCTCTTACATAACTCAGCAGTCTCATATATTCAAGGGCGAATGCTATTTTCTGCATTTATACACTTACTCTGATCTAGTAAAAACATTTTATGATTGGTTATTGTGCTAATGGTAATCCAAAAACAGAATTAGAAATGCTGTGTTAATTGTTGCATCATTAATGCAACCTACATAATATCACATTTAGTTTCCTTAATGGAGACCTGATATGTAAAGGTATAGTTCAACATTTATAAATATGCTCAATCTCTTTCTTTCTGAGAGTGAGATGTTCAGTCTCATGTCTGTGTGTACAGAGCTGCAGTCAGGATGTAGTTAGCCTAGCTTAGCATAAAGACTGGTGTCCAATCCTTCGACCAGTGCTTTTTGTTTTGTGCATGATCCCACTTGGCAACATTATAAGGAGACGTAATATATCCTAAAATCTATATGCGGATGACACGCCATTGTACATTTCTCTGTCTTCTGATGATCTCAGTTCAGTAGATAAACTGGTAATCTCTATTGATTAAATCAGTTACTGGATATCCAGAATTGTTTACAATTTAATAAAAAGATGCTTGTGGTAGGTTCTAAAAAAACAGAGACCAGAAACGTACACATTTAATCACATTCCTATTTACGTTTGTCTCTCACACGACTCAAGGAACAGATACACTTCACATTTTATCAAATGTGACACGTCACCACAGGATCCTCTGCAGGTTTGGTTTTTTTTGCACCTCAAGATAGTTTTCTCTGGCCCACTTAGTGAAGCGAGTCTCCACAGACAGCTGTTTAAATCCCACAAATCTGCTGCTGTTTATATGTTGTGAACATATTCACGGTATCTGTAATGATTGATGAAGACCCACAGTGTTGCTATGAGCTTTCTGATTTGACTATAGAAGATTGAAAATTAATGAATCAATAAATATTCCTGTATATTCGCCATAGAGGCGGCTGTAAAATTATTTTGTTCGGTAAATTTCTTACGTTCCTCCTGCTGTCCTCTATGCTGCTGACCGACAGAGATGACTGAACGGAGGTCGGAGTTGGTGTGGATTGAACAGACTGGACGCTTCCGCTGACGTCTTGCTTGTGGATTCCCAGTTAGAGTCACAGTCGCTGAAATACAGTGACCAAGTCAGGAACCTTGGAATTATTATTGATCTGTGAACTCTGATCACATTGAAAAGCACTGAAACTGAAACCTTGTGTCTTCTCAGGCTGATTATTAGTTACTGTATGTGTGTGTGATTTATGTCTGTGGGTTTCGTACTGTCTTTGCATGAGTGGATGTTTGCGAATGCATTTTAATGCAAAGTAAATGTGTAATTAAATGTGCTATATAAATAAAATTGCCTCTACTTCTTGGCCAACAAAACATAGTTACAGATCTAAATTAAGTCTGAGTTTTATTTTTTTTTGTTTTGAACTTAATTTTACAAATGTTGAAGATTAAACCAAAGTGGATCCATTAAGGGATTTGAAAGGATTCTGATTTAAGAAGTGGACTTGATACTGGATTCTACGACATCCCCAAAGTCCTGAAAAGGTCTTTATCTTGTCAGCAGAAGTTATAATATAGTATCTAGTGTCTTGTAAAATAAATAAGCTAATAAAGCTTCATAACTTGTGCGTACAAGATAAAAAATATATCAACTTCTGGGACTTTGTGGGCTCTGTAGGATGATTCACATTCCAAAAAATGATATGAACCCCAACCCTCTATCCATAACAGACCAGCAGCTTTGTGATACAACTTCTAAACAGTAGTTACAGTAGAGAAGAGCTGCAGAATGACTGCAAGATAGTTGGAGGACGGACAACTTGAGTGTGTTCCCCGATAACATCGGGACCTGATATCCATCTCCTGTTAACTCTCTCTCTCTCTCTTTCAGGATCAGTCTATATGTCTCTCTCTCAGAGGCAGAGGATGTTAGCTGAGGGCAGCGCAGTGACCCAGAGTTTATAATTTAACACTCATGCATGATAGATGAGACACTCACACAGAATGAGCCAAATTCAGACACAAAGTTCTGCATTTAAAAGCTGACAGGGGGAGTGGAGACAGAGGGGGGTAAAAAGATATGGATTGAGAGAGATAGAGATAGAGAGGGAGAGAATATATCGACTGCGAGAAGGATAAAAAGACAGTAAGTGGAAAGAGAGGAGGAGGAAGAGGAGTTTTACTATGCGTAGGTCTATATTTATGTATTTAAGAGCAGGAGGAAGTGGAGGAGAGGAGAGGGGAGGAGGGGAGGAAAAATGGATGCAGGGATGCAAAAGAGATGCAGACAATGAAGTGGAAAGAAGGAGATAGATGGAGAAAGACAAGAGGAAGTGAGCTGGGAAGAAAGAGGATTTGGATCGATAGAAGGAGGGAAAGAGGGAAATAAGAGAGAGCGAGGATGAAGGAGAGGAGGAGGTGAGGAAAATACAGGAAAGAGGAAGTGAAGATGAAAAAGAGGAATAGGAAGGAATGAAGGAAGGAAGGAAGGAAGTGTGTTAGGAGGAGGATGAAGAAGGAGGACTTCTCCGAGGGCTGACACTGCATTTGAAAGCAGAAGCTGCTAAAATTCAGCTGTTGGAAGTCTCGAAGTATCCACCCCTCTGGGACGGACCGACTGCAGACAGCAAACACACCCTGAGAGAGACAGAAAACACAAACCCTGTCAGTGCGCGCTGAAGTAAAGAGGCAAGAGTGAGCATTTGAGCACGGAGACTAGCCTGCGCACTTGAAGGCACAAATTTCAGAATCAGAATCATCAAACAAGTCATTTGACTCCAGTTTGTATCGGCTCTTAACGTTACACACAGCTCCAAGAACAACTTTCAGACATTTTATAGCACAATGTGCGTATGGTGATGTTTTAGTGTTACAGGGTTATTGTAGAGGGATTGTTTTCTGACATCACATGACTGATATTCACTGTTCATCAGCGTGATGGCGCGTGGGAAGAAACCGTTCTTGTGTCTGGTGACTTTGGCGTACAGCGCTCTGTGTGTTCTAAGTCTGCACCTTCAAATGGCCATTTAAAGACATGAGGACCAGACAAAATGTCCTCACTGGGAAGGTCTAAAACTCGCACGCACACACACAGCACGATGTGTTTGCACATAACACATGATGCAGTCAAACAGATGCACATCCTCACACACACATGCTGGCACGCAACTGTGTGCAGAAACACACACACACACACAGGAGAAGGTCAGCGGGTGGTCGAGTTACATTAGAGAGAGCGAGTAGGCGCTTCCTTCTCACGCAATCCTTCCTACCTCCCTCTCACACACACACACACACACACACACACACTCTTCTACCATTTACACACATTATATTGCACTCTCTCTAAAACACACTCATTCATATTCACTCATCTTTCACTCATTCATGTCTTTGCTGTGCAGATGTGTCCCAATACTTTTCCTTTTAGTACTTTTTAAGTCCATTTTCCTGATTATACTCACGTACTTTTACTTGTAACAGAGTATTTTCAGCGTGTGGTATTACTACTTTTGCTGTAGTAAAGGATCTGAATACTTCTTCCACCACTGGGACACTCTAGGAACTATAAAATGCAGAAGTCTTGGACTCAGACCCGCATTTTAACGGCCAACTCAGGACAAAATAAAAATCTGTCTACTGTTACCAAAATAAATGCAATGAGAATCTGTTAAAACCCAGAAAAACTTGTCCAGACATTTATTTTTAGTTGTCTGGACTCTGGATTACTGTTCTCACAGGTCTCTTTATAAAACTGAGCAGAAAGATGGTGGAGTTCACAACTCTGAGGACAGAGGATAAAATACTGTCTAGAAATTCAATATCAGATCATCACAATCTATAGTGAACAAATCCAACACACACACACACACACACACACACACACACTCTGTCCTCCAGACAGAAGCAGATATCATCTTGACATGCTCGTTCTATAATTAAACGGTCGTCCTCAGGATCAGACTGCAGCTGCACGAGACACACAACGCTGTCCTTCCTGTCTGACCAGCTACAGTTACACACACACACACACACACACACACACACATACTGTATGTATGCCGTGGTTGAAGACACATGTTTCCGCCTGGCTCTGGACCTCGAACTGTACATTTCCTGACTCTCTGCTCGTCTCGGCTGTGATGCTGACGCCTGATCAGGCCTCCAGAGGGTTCCCCGTCTTTGGAAGGACTCCATGATTGTACCTGCTCCAAAAAGAAAAGCTCCAAAGTCACTCAATGACTACAGGCCTGTGGTGCTGCCCGCTCTTATCAGTGACGACCCTGATCGTGGCCCTGTAGGGGCGGGATTCACGGGGCTGGTGCAGGTCGTCCTTCTTGGACATCAATGCTTCCTGCAGAGATGACAGCAGATTTTAGAAAGAGTCCCACAGTCCTCGTGGTGATTAATGATCAGGCTGTTGAGTTTGTGCAGCAGTACAAACATCTTGGCACTGTAACTGATGACAAGCCGACCTTCGGGCTGCGTGTGGATGCCGTGTGTAGAAAAGCCCATCGGCGCATGAGCTTTTAGCATAAGCTTCGAAGTCGTTGAGAATCAACAGTCAGTCCTCACGTTCTCTTTTGCCAGCTGGTATGGGTCACTTACCCTCAAAAATAGGAACAGATTGCAGGGCATCGTCAAAGTGCGCAGGCACAACCTTCGTCAGCTGTACAAAGGTAGAAGTTTGAAGAAGGCCCGGTCAGCCCTGTCACATTAGTCCAAGTTGCTTCCGTCTGGCCGCAGATGCAATCTGCCGAGATGCAGGACCATTAGACTTAAGAACTCATTTGTCCCTGCTGCCATTGGCCTTTTAAATAACTCAGTGTGATTTTTACATTGTATTTATTGTTTATTATTTGTCCCCCTCGGGGATAATAAAGGTATCCTTGATCCTTGACAACGTTACAAAGAGCTTTACTTGGGGGAAAAAAATGCAAACAATTCAGCAGCACAATTAAATAAACAGTAAAACTAACAAGTAAAACACATACAGCATGGTGGAATTGTAAAAATAAAACTGGGATTTAAGTGATTTAAAAGATGTTACTGATTATAGACATTAAAGACAGAGACAGAGATGAAGATAAAAAGTGTCCGGTGGTTTCAGCTGAGGCAAAACTAATTAGAGATCAAAAGAAAACGACAGAGAGAGAACAGACGGGCTGATAATGCGGTGTTTCACAGAACCGGACTGTAGAAGAAGAAAACGAAGTCATTATTGGTCTGTCGGTGATCTGCCAGCTGATAGAGAGGAGGAGTCAGAAAGTCAGAGGCGAGGGGAGGAAGTGATGTAATGAAGATGTAATACTTCAGATGGTTTGCACATTACTACACAATACAGATCTCTTTCTGTCTGTCCTTCCAACACTCAAATAAGCCTTGATATAGTTAGAAAATGACAAGGGAAGTTCATTTGTAAAGCACCTTTCAACGACACGGCGATTCAAAGTGCTTTGCAAGACATGAATGCATTAAGACAAGAAACAAAGGTCAGTATTAAAAGGCGCTTTTAATTAGGAGCAGGAGCAGGAGTAGAATAAAAAATAAGATAAAATAGAACAAGACTAATCAAACAGTAGAATAAAGATTGCAGTGCAGCACGAGATGTGAATAAATAGTTCCAAATTTAACTTAATAAAATGCCAACAGAAAAGTTTTAAGCTCTGATTTAAAAGGACTGCAGATGATCGTAGGTTTGTTCCAGATATGTGGAGCATAAAAACTGAACGCTGCTTCTCCAGGTTTAGTTTGGACTCTGGGGACAGTAAGTAGACCCGATCCCAGACCGTCCGAGAGGCCTGGACACTTCGTAACGGAGCAGCAGATCAGAAACCGACATGAGTGTTTCAAAGTCAATTCTTTGACTTTACTTGAGAGAAAGAGATAAAAGAGAAAGAATGGACGAGCATAAAAACCTCCCCCGAACTAAACCGACAGTTAACTTTATTTTCTCTGCGTTTCGTTGCGGTTGCTTATTAAATTTAAAAAAACAACTCAGGTAGCGTCTGCACACAGACTTTCCGTCCTGCTGAGTGATGCAAGGTGGAGCAGACAGACCGGTTACCTCACGGATCTGCACTTGATGGAACAGTAGCAGTATATAGTTGTGGGGGTTGCGACAGCGAACGATGAGCCTATAAAGTTATATAATTATTTTATATCACATTTTCCCACGGCCTGGGGATACGGACCCTCTGCTATACAACATTATACATACTTTAGAGCTGCAGTGATTAGTCGATTCATCGATTAGTCAGCAAATTAATCGGCAACTACATCGGCAGTCGATTAATAGTTTACGTCATTTTTTCAAGCGAAAAATGTCCAAAATTCTCGTGTTCTTTAATTTGAGGATTTGATGCTGTAAGTTTAATATTTTTAGGTTTTGGACTCAATCAACAAATTAATTACTTGACTAATCATTTCACTCGACTAACAGAAAATTAATCTGCAGCTGTTTTGATAATCAATCTTCTCTGCCAGATTTCCAGTTGTGATGATTTGCTGCTTTTCTTTGTGTTGTGTGATCGACTGTTGTTGGACAGAAAAATACATTTATTATAAATATAAATTCTAATGTGCATTTTCTTTTACTCTTTCCTGACATGTTATAGGCAAATTGGTTAATCAATTAATAGAGAAAACAATCAGCCTTAATTGAAGTCGGCCAGGTGTTTTCTCTCTATGTTGTCTCAATTCAATGAGGCTTTATTGGCATGGGAAACAGACATTTACATTGCCAAAGCAAGTGTCTGTCTGTCTGTCTGTCTGTCTCTGCCTGTCTCTCTCTGTCTGTCTCTCTGTCTGTCTGTCTGTCTGTCTGTCTCTCTGTCTGTCAAGTTAAGTTAAGTCAGTTTTATTTATATAGCCAAATATCACAAATCACACATTTGTCTCACCCAGAGCATACACACTCCCCCCCAAAAACCTTTAATGGGGAAAATATGTTAGAAAGCTCAGGAAGACCAGCAGAGAAGGGATCCGTCTCCCAGGACAGACAGACAGGAAATAGATGTCGTGTGTAAAGAAAAGACCAACAGTACGGACAATCAGGATGCTGTCGCTCTCTCTCTCTGCCTGTCTGTCTGCCTGTCTCTCTGCCTGTCTGTCTGCCTCTCTGCCTGTCTCTCTGCCTGTCTCTCTCTGCCTGTCTGTCTGTCTGTCTCTGTCTGTCTGCCTGTCTCTCTCTCTCTCTGCCTGTCTCTCTGCCTGTCTCTCTCTGCCTGTCTCTCTCTGCCTGTCTGTCTGCCTCTCTCTGCCTGTCTCTCTCTGCCTGTCTCTCTCTCTCTGCCTGTCTGTCTGCCTATCTCTCTCTCTCTCTGCCTGTCTGTCTGTCTGTCTCTCTCTCTCTCTCTGTCTCTCTCTGCCTGTCTGTCTGCCTGTCTCTCTCTCTCTCTCTCTCTCTCTCTCTCTCTGTGCCTGTCTGTCTCTCTCTCTCTGCCTGTCTCTCTGCCTGTCTGTCTGTCTGTCTGTCTCTCTCTCTGCCTGTCTCTCTGCCTGTCTGTCTGCCTGTCTCTCTGTCTGTCTGTCTCTCTCTCTGCCTGTCTCTCTGCCTGTCTGCCTGTCTCTCTCTCTCTCTCTCTCTCTCTCTCTCTCTGTGCCTGTCTGTCTCTCTCTCTCTGCCTGTCTCTCTGCCTGTCTGTCTGCCTGTCTCTCTGTCTGTCTCTCTCTCTCTCTGCCTGTCTGTCTGTCTGTCTCTCTGTCTGTCTCTCTCTCTCTCTGCCTGTCTGTCTCTCTCTCTCTGCCTGTCTGTCTGTCTGTGGAAACTTTTGGGTCCTGTTGAAACCTGATGCTGTCTGTGGTTCTGCCTGTCTGCCCTGCTGATCGTCTCTTTGTATCAGACTGTACTGTCACACACCACAGCAACATGATCGTGTGTGTGTGTGTGTGTGTGTGTGTGTGTGTGTGTGTGTGTGTGTGCTGAGTCTTACCTGTCGCTTCACCTGTCCATCTTTCCTCCCTGCACTATCTACCTGTTCAGACCCCTGTCTGTCTGTTGTTTCCTGATGTAACCAGATCCCGTCTGTCTGCATGGCTGTCTGTCTGTGGGTCAGATGTTGGACAAAATGATGATAGAAATTAAACACCTCTTCCTGTCTTCAGTCTGACTGCTGTGACTCTTCCGCTGATCAAACCTTGTTCAGATCAGTTCTGCTGCAGTTATCACATCTAGTCTGTCTTTGCTAAATTAGAAATAAACTAAACTAGCAGACTCTCAGTGTTAATGATAAGAAGTCCAATGATTTCTCACATTTCTGCCTCGACTGCTGCTCGATTCTTATTGTTAGTGTATAACGTTCGAGCAGTAGAGCGACATTTGGAGAATAGTTGCAGGAGGGTATTGAGAAGCGTTTGTGTAGCGTGCCGTTGGTCTTGTGTCTTCTGGTGCTGACTGCAGCATATATTTGGCTATTAGTCACAGCCTTTATAATCTTATTTTACCTATGAGAGCCCGGCTGGGCAGGGCTGAACAGTTAATCGCTTTAATATCGAAATCGTGATCAGCAAGACCTGCAGTTTTAATTAAATAACTCACAGAAATACCACTGTCCTAACAAGCTGTTGCAAGTAAAAGTTGCCTTTACTTTATTTTACTATGAACAGTATGATGTAAAAGTATCAGCTGACAGAACAACATCAAAGTACGTATAGGTTGCATGAAAGGACAAAAAGCCATTATAGAACAGACACATAAAAGCACATGTGACAACCAGTGACTGTAATGGAAACCTGTGAATTTACTTAATTGTATCGAATTACTGTTAATTCTGTGAGTTGGTGAAACAACAACAACAACAAAGAAGTCTTGGCTGTAATCTGGTTCATATGTTCTGCTTGTGGCAGCAGAAATAGAACATTAATGTTTTAGCTCAAGCAGCTACACGTCTGTCTACAGTATCATCAGGGGTCGTCAGTCCAAAACAAAACACTGTCAGACATGACTGATTATTACATCACTGACTAATTATGTTAGTTGTTGTCACTCAGTTTGACTCCAGTTTTAAATGTCATGGTTATACTAAAATATTGCTGAGTAATGTCAAGCATACCATGTTGGGATTCACAATGGCTAAAGGGGCGCCAAACTGTATAGGTGCAATCAATTAAATTTGGCTATCAAGATTATTAAAGATAATCATAAATAACAACTTTAATGAATAAAGTCCTTGGGGGCACCACTCTTCTTAAAGAAGAGAAATGATAGCTAATTAATTGACTAAATCTCGTAAAATACATTAAACTATCAATTTGGAACTCTGGTTTATAATTAAATTAATAACTATAACCAAAATTACCATTAATAGCAATAGCTAGCGGGTCGAAGGATTTGGGGTTCAACGTAGAAGAGGTTTATAAATTATTCACTCTTGTGAAACATTAAAGAAACCAGCATAATTATACACAAGCATTTATTAAAGATAATAAAGCAAAAACACACAATATGAAGACTAACTCTAAATGCAAAACTACAGAACAAAAGAAATGTGTGTATGTTTCTTTGTTCTGCCTCCGTATGTCTCGCATGAACGAGCATGAGCCCACGTGGCAAAGGAACACGTGAAGCGGGAGCTTTAAAGTTACTCTCCGCCGTGTGTGTGGTTGTGTTCAAGTCAAATTAGAGGTGTGTGTGTGGTCTGTTTAGGATAACAGTGCCAAGTTAAAAGGAGTTAGTTAGCATGCAAAGACTGTTTGTGTGGAGCATAACATAACTAACATCAACTTAGCACGTGGCTACCAAATTAACCCGACAGATGAACACGTCACAACAACAAAACCTCAAAAAAACACCTCAATACATGTAAATCACTAACTAAACAGTCCTGTGCTTAGCCAAGTACACTGTTACTCTATGCTCTACCCAGTTGATGGTGACATCCGAATGCTGCGTTCAGCGGCTCTCAGGATTGTGGGACAAAAGAGAATTCGGTCTCCTAACAAAAGTTCCCCCAAATGAATGAATTCATCTGTGGAGTCCCAACAACCACCAATGTAATATCTTAATAAATGGGGGCTAAATTGGCCACCTTTCTCTAGAAAACTAATCAAGTTTACTTTGAAGTTGACTTCTCTCTGACTGACTGGTTTGAACTCTGGAGCAGCGATGCTTTTACTTGAGTAAAAGCAGCATTACCAAAGTGAAAAAAAATACAAGTAAAATCCCTGCATTCGAAATCTTACTTAAATAAAAGTACAAAAGTATTAGCATTAAAATATACTTAAAATACCAAAAGTAAAATACTCATTATGCAGAATGGCTCATTTCATAATCATATATATTATATATCATTGTATTATAATTATTGATGCATTATCGGGAGACAGTGAACCAGGCGAAGTGAAGTTTTACTTGAGTTGACAACTAAAATGTAGAAAACGTAGAAAAGCAATATTTTGACCTGCTTTGTCTGCAGTTGTTGTTACAAGCACAGCACTTGTTAAGCTAATAGACTGGCTTAGGTTGTTCATGCTTGTGAGCCAGATCGCAATTGTCATTTAAACTTCCATTAGTGACCTGAGTCCGGCAGAACTCATGGGACAGAGGAGGTTGTTGGAGAATGCTTATCAGCTCTCTAGACGGGCCTGGTTTATGACTTAGGAGCCAGCTTCCAGAAAAACCTAATTCTTTTCATTAATAAAGATCCAAAATGTTCATCAGGATAGGGTTGATCATGCTACGGTGGGCGTGTCCCAAGTGCTCAGGATAATGTATTTGGCATGAAGAACTTTGCACAGCTTATCCTGGAGCTGATTCTGCAGCGAGATGCTCAGAGTAAACTTGCCTAACTTGTCTAAGAGGCTCCCAGTTGTCCTGGCATGTGTCATGGGAGGGGATGAGCAGGTTTGGGGCCCGGTTTAGCCTCCGGCCTGAAAGAAAAAGTGGGAACGCGGATGTTATTTATACAGCGCCAATTCATAACACAAGTTATCTCATTGCGCTTTTCCTACAGAGCAGGTCTAGACCGAACTCTTTGTAATATTAATTACAGAGACCCAACAAATCCCACCGTGAGCAAGCACTTGGCGACAGCGGCAAGGAAAAACTTCCTTTAAGAGGCAGAAACCTCGAGCAGAACCAGACTCAATGGTGGGCGGCCATCAGAGAGGGGGCACAATGCAAATACCAACTAGAAATTTTTTTGTTTTTGTTTTTTTAAATAGAATAAATAGAATAAGACGGTGTAGTCCCTCATTCGTCCCGGATTGTTCCGTCATAGAAAAGGTTTCAGTCGTAGTCATCTGGACACTGTTTTCAGAATCAAGATGTCTTGAAACGTCTTGAAATAACTTTTGCACGTGTGGAGAAATGTGTAGTTTGGTAAGCAGGTGAAATGTCCTCTGTTTTGAGTTGCCCTTGAACCTCTCGCGTCCCTTTTTCTGCTGCGTGTATTTGGTGGCCAGGTGTCAATCTGTAATTAGCCAATCAGAGATTAGTATCGTGACCTTCCGGGTGGGACCGGAAACAGCGAACAAACGGACTGAGGAGAAGCGGCGTTAGTCTCCGTTTGTAAGTTCAGTACACGGTTAAATTACTGCTGCCATTAAAGTTAAACCCCGGGAGTTTTATATCAGTGTAGCCCTGGTTAAAACGGGTGTTTTGAAGCTGTGTTTTGGCGAGTAAGCCTGCTAGTCTGGCGCGGCCGCGTGCGGACCGTTGCTAACCGCCGTTAGCTGTCCGAGAGACCGGGCGCGTGCTGGACGCCCATTTTTGCCCCGAGTTTCTGAGCGAGTACGGACACTTGAGGAATGTAGTAATACGGACGTTTACAGGTAAGACAGGAAGCTCATTACTGTTTGTGAATGTTTGGCTAGTGATGCTGCCAGCCACACACACACCTGCTGCCGCCGCCGTACAGGTGCTCAGGACGTCAGAGGGACCTGCTTTTGCACGCGGACGGAGCCTCATGGCGGGTTTCTTCATCGCACAGCGGGACGGAGGGGTTTGAAAAGACTTTCAGAGTACAAAAGGTGAGTGAGCACAGGTAACATTTTCCTTGTTTTTGTATTTTCCTTGACGA
Source organism: Siniperca scherzeri (assembly GCA_027580175.1). Taxonomy (NCBI): domain Eukaryota; kingdom Metazoa; phylum Chordata; class Actinopteri; order Centrarchiformes; family Sinipercidae; genus Siniperca; species Siniperca scherzeri. The sequence goes on along the minus strand of CM050849.1, from coordinate 33,263,194 downwards.
TTTGGGTCAACAGAACATGTTAAAGGTGTGAATCACCTGAACGTGGCTGGGGCAACGTACTATTATTAACGTCCTCTGTTGGTATCACAACGTCTGCTTTACGTATTAAATTATGTAGTACTGACGTAAAAACGTAAGACCAGGGCCCCGTTGCTGCGACGTCACAAAACAACGTTGTGGATACGTTACAGTTACGTTCTAAAAACGTCACATTTGTAGTTATAGAGTATGGGGGCGTGACTTAACGGCTCTAGCGCCGCGATGGCTGATGGGAAAAATCGCCATATTGTGAGGCCACCTGTTCAGAAGCGCCTACGAAGTTTTAGTCATGTGAAGAACCTGCTGTGTTGTTCACACGATCGACGTGGGAGAAAAATAGACAACGGTCTATCTTTTCATTGTTTTCCGGCCTGGAAACAAAATGAAGGGAGTCGTGTGTCTGATGTAACAAAGCGGAGACGGATGGCCTGGATATCCGCCATATGACGTACGGACATTCAGGTAAGTGTATAAACCTCACTTAGCAAATGATTGTGTTCTCATTTTGTTCTGTTTACCGAGAGGAGTAGTCATAGGTTCCTCTACATTTTGTAACTAAGCACTATTCTGTCGACATTGCGGCAAAGTGAGCAAGCTAAGTTAGGCTAGTTCAAATAAAGCGCGCCGAATGCATGTGATCAAAACACAGCACTCAGCTGAGCCACTCGGATATTAGGAGGTGTAACCCAACCAGATCGCTGCGACTGAAGCACGAGAAATTCTCTTAATAACACTTAAATATGTTGCCACATGAGTTCAGTAGGAACTGAAAGCATAGTATCTAGTACGTAAATATGAACCTAAAGATATGAGCTTGATTAAAAAAAGCTCATTTTAGAAGAGAATTTCAGACAGCACTTAGAGGCTTTTGCATCTGAAGTCTTCATATTAAATAAATATTACATAATAACATGTAGTATTTCCACTGTTGATTGCAATAATTTGTTTCAATGTGGATACTTTTGTCTTCTCAAAGGTAAACCAGCATATGAGATGGACGAGTCTCGTCCAGACTGGGCTCCAACCCTGCACCTGGGTCACTCTGAAGTCACGGCCACAGTGTCGGATCGGCATGGCCGCGGACAACATAGACACCGTTTTGAGAGAATCTGAGGGAGGAGGCCAAAGTGAGCAAAACAACATGAATGAAGATGAGAGAGATGGAGTCCTAGAACATGCAGAAGAAGAGGGATATGTTGATCAAGTAGAGGCAGGAGCTGTGGAAGAGGAGGAATATAGTGGACAGACAAACCAGCAGCTCAGAGACTTAGAGTAAAATGCCAGTTCTGTGAGCAAAGCAGTGCAGAACAAACCCGTGTTTTGCAGGAAAACAGGGAGCTTAGGTCTGAGTTGAACAAGTTGAAGATGGATGAAGAGTTTTTCAGAGATAATACAGAGAAGGTACGATATTATACAGGACTTCCATGTTTTGCGACTTTGTTGTCAATGTTTGCTACAGTTAAGCCCTTCCTGCCCGTTTTCAAAGAAGCTGTCACAATTTCAAGTGGTTTTAGTTGCACTCATTCGTCTAAGGCTCGATCTTCCACACATATTTAATGTGTCACGTAGAACTCTTTCTGCCACCTTTGCCGACACATCGATGTGCTGTATGCACGCCTTTCTCCCTTGTTGTACTGGCCTGAGAGACAGTGTTTACAAGCCACAATGACACATCAATTTTTGGAAGCTTTTGGAAAGCGTGTTGCGATTACTGTCGACTGTTTTGAAATACGTACAGAGAGGCCGTCAAATTTTTAATGGCGCGCGCACAATCCTTTTCCCACTACAAAGGTACACACACAATGAAATACTTGATCGGAATTACACCCCAAGGCCTAATTTCATTTATTTCAAAGGGATGGGGGGGGGGCGAGCATCTGACAAGCACATAACCGAGAATTGTGGACTTAACAAACTGTTGCCTGGCGATTTGGTGTTAGCGGACCGATGCTTTGATATTAAGCAGATGTCAACTCGATGCTAAGGATGTGAAAGACACACGTGCTATAGCACACCTTAGGATACACGTAGAAAGGGTAATAGGTAGCTTGCACAATAAGTACAAACTATTACATAACACAGTACCAATTAGTTTGTTGCTTCCCTGTAAGGATGAAGAATTTACCCTTCTTGATAAGATTGTTAATGTTTGCTGTATTCTAGTTAACATGTGTCCAAGTGTTGTTGTAAGGCCAGATGAAACCGAAAAATGTGCATGCTGAATGGTAAAAAAGACCCCAGGAGAAATGTTTGTTTTCTATTTGGTGTGAATGTGTGGTACCCTTGAGATTGAACATGTTTGTATCTTTTGTGGGGTGTGTGTACCTTCCTTAGAATGAACATGGTATGCTATTTGTACATTAAATACTTCAGATGACAAAACCTATTTTAATAAAAATCTCCTGCAAAGTGCAATGTTTTGTTTCTTGTGCTTCTTGTGTTGAACTACTTTGAAACACTGAACTTCAAGTAACAAACTAATACTCTTTGAGTCAAGTATAACACTTAAAAAAAAAAAAAACAACTCTTAAATGAGTAGGCCTAAGTGCAATTATTTCATAAACAGCCACTTCTTCACTACTGCTCTTTTTCATTTGGAACATGAGGCTGTATGCCCTTTGAATAATATTTTGCCACAAGTTCTGGGACGCACACTTTCCTGAAGAATTCTTGTGCTCTTTTTAGACGAGGTTCCCAGAAATCCTGGTCTGGAAAGACACGCACCACAGTGAAACCATTTTCAGTCCAAACAACAAGATCACAGTGATTTGATTGGGTGACATAAATCTGTGTGTAGAAGCAGTGATCTCTTTTCAATTAAAGGTTGTTTGAGGACAACTGGAGACAAAAGTCTTTGTCCTTCATGGCCAATGCCTGTTGAATGCTGCAGGACCGATACTTGTACGGACATTTCACCTCCAGGCAGCCCTTTCCACAGCATTCACACATAGTCAGGCCATCCGGTGGCGCTCCGATTTCAGGGAAGCTGCTGTTAATTATGAAGCCACACGGTTTGATTTTGAAGTTTGTGTGAGATGCAGCTGTGGATTCAGTGTAGGCCTTATTAATTGTAATGTGAACAATTAATAGAATGAATTGTTCACATTTAAAATAAATCAACGTTCTGAGGAAAATTCAAACATTCAGTTTACAGTTTATTTAAACTTAGTACTGTGTTTCAATACACTGACTCCTAATTGTTGATTGTATCCTGTTTTGTCTTCAAACAAAGTAATTATCACATTGTTGTTGCACCATTGGTTTTGGCCTTGGTGCCCTACATTTTGGCTGCAACGCCCCAATAAATTCGGATTTATCAAAGGCCAAAAAATGACTTAATTCCAGTCCATGAGCATGGTCTGATGCCCAACAGCCATGTACCTATACAAGATAATTTATGTCTCTCCTTGTATTGGTTTGCCCTCTTATGGACATAACTCCATTCCTTCAACATTATACTTAAATACCCAATTTATTGATATTTATTCATACCTCTATTACTGCTGTGCAATATCCTCTGTCAATATAAATAAGCTACACTTAACTTGGCAGTTCATGCAGTAGTACTTTATACCATGTTATTATCATCAATCGGTAAACCCACTTTGTACTTCACTTTTATTTTATACTTATACCCACTTGGTACTTAATTTATTTTCTGACCTGTATTATAGTGTATTATATTTTATTTATTTTTTGCCTAGTACTTCTATTTCCTGTGTGTACTGACGTGATAGTGAGCTGCTGTAGCAAAAGAGTTTCCCCTCGGGGTCAATTAAGTATTTCTGATTCTGATGTCAAAAAATAGATATTCGAATGGTTCGAACCTATGTGTTTGTTAGAAGGAATAATCGAATGTCATTTATGGCCAATTTTGACAGCGCTCTGAAGTGTGCTGCTCTACTACCAGTGGACTTGTCTATGTTTGCGATTGGTTATATACTGCAAACATAGCTCCTTTTATGCCCCTAGATTGGGCAAACCTAAATTGACTTAATGAGTTGTGTGACCGCATAGCATGATTGTGGTTGTTAGGATTAGTGAAGCAAGATAACGAAAAGAGATCCTGGGTAAATTGAACTTGCTTCATGGTACAGGCCTCTGGAGGGCTGCAAATAATGATTTTTATTGTTGAATTATCTATCAGTTTTTTATTAATCAGTGAAAATTTTAGTGGGCATTCACTTTTTTTTTTTTAACAAGTTCACAGGTGAAAAAGTTACAAATTCAGTGAGATTTTGTTTTAATGAAGACAAAAATGGGAGTGATCTGTAGAAAGTCTACCTGATAGTGAATACAAAAACCCACCCCCAGATAATCAGTTCATAATGTGCTTGTGTGACATGACGTCACTGAAAAGGTGCGATTGTTTATTATGCACCTTGATAGTTGTAACATACTTCTGGCCGATGAGACGGACTCCAGTCGACTAATTCAGTTGATAAGGATGTAGTAGTTGTACCGGACTTCTCAAAGTAATCCTTAACGGTAGCATAACAAGACAAGATTATACCTTTCCATTGCTACCCAAATAAATCTGTAATTCTTCTGATTTTTCCAAAGGTGTTTGGGCAGTTTATCCTTGTTGACTAATACCACATCTCCAGGCTTTAGTTCCATAAACTTTTCTTTTTTTTTATCAAGAATGCAGCCAAGGCAGTTGTTGACTTAGTCTAATTCCTTTACCCAAACCAGGGACACAAGTCAAACTCGGGCCCTATGCTTTGGCATCCCCTACTGGCTATCAGAGCCAGACGACAGCAAAAGGTGGGCGTGTCCCAAGTGCTCAGAATAATATATTTGGCACGAAGAACGTTGCACAGTGTGGCTTGTCCTGGAGCTGATTGTGCAGAGATGCGCTCAAGAGTTTGCCTAAGAGGCTCCCAGTTGTCCTGCGATGTGTCATGGGAGGGGATGAGTAGGTTTTGGGGGCCCGAGGTTTAGCCTCCGGCCTGAAAGAAAAATTGGGCACCGCCTCCTACAGTGTCAGGGCATTTTGGGCATGCCCTTTATGTGAATATCGTAACGTGCAGACAGAATTGGAAGGCAGTATATAGCAATTGCAAGTACCGTGAGGTCAACATTTGTGACGCTCGGGTGTTGCCTACTAGGGATTGCAGCCCTCTAGCCTGCACCGCTGCAAAGGGGTTGTTTGGCAACTAGGGGATTAAAAGTTAGGCAGCAAGGTGGGGTTTGTGTGCTTGCTCCGGCAGCACATACGATAAATTGGAATCGATACAGAGAAGATTAGCATGGCCCCTGCGAAAGGATGACACGCAAATTCGTGAAGCGTTTCCACATTTTGATGTGCCGGTTTTGCCTCGGGGAAATGCGGGTGATGCGTGTCCTTCATAAGTGGCTGGAATTCCCGGCGTTCATGTGGCTTTTCCCAACCGATGTCATTACGTGGCGAATGCCAGCGGCAAGGAGGCAACACCTTGTCCAGAAGGTGCATTGTTGCGACGTGAAAGACAAGAAAACTCTCGCCAAACAGTCCCTAACATTGCAGTGGCATGTAGAACCTTATACAGTGTTGCTTGTCCTAGAGCTGATTCCGCAGAGAGATGCTCAAGAGTTTGTCTAAGAGGCTCCCAGTTGTCCTGGGAGGGGATGAGTAGGTTTTGGGGGCCGAGGTTTAGCCTCCGGCCTGAAAGAAAAAGTGCGAATCAATGCATTCCTGTGTCCTGACCTAAAGTTCTTGCTGGCTACAACCACAGTGAGTGGGACGTAGCAAACATGACGTTATCAAGAATGCAGCCAAGGCAGTTGTTGACTTAGTCTAATTCCTTTACCCAAACCAGGGACACAAGTCAAACTCGGGCCCTATGCTTTGGCATCCCCTACTGGCTATCAGAGCCAGACGACAGCAAAAGGTGGGCGTGTCCCAAGTGCTCAGAATAATATATTTGGCACGAAGAACGTTGCACAGTGTGGCTTGTCCTGGAGCTGATTGTGCAGAGATGCGCTCAAGAGTTTGCCTAAGAGGCTCCCAGTTGTCCTGCGATGTGTCATGGGAGGGGATGAGTAGGTTTTGGGGGCCGAGGTTTAGCCTCCGGCCTGAAAGAAAAATTGGGCACCGCCTCCTACAGTGTCAGGGCATTTTGGGCATGCCCTTTATGTGAATATCGTAAACGTGCAGACAGAATTGGAAGGCAGTATATAGCAATTGCAAGTACCGTGAGGTCAACATTTGTGACGCTTGAGGTGTTGCCTACTAGGGATTGCAGCCCTCTAGCCTGCACCGCTGCAAAGGGGTTGTTTGGCCAGTAGGGGATTAAAAGTTAGGCAGCAAGGTGGGGTTTGTGTGCTTGCTCCGCAGCACATACGATAAATTGGAATCGATACAGAGAAGATTAGCATGGCCCCTGCGAAAGGATGACACGCAAATTCGTGAAGCGTTTCCACATTTTGATGTGCCGGTTTTGCCTCGGGAAATGCGGGTGATGCGTGTCCTTCATAAGTGGCTGGAATTCCGGCGTTCATGTGGCTTTTCCCAACCGATGTCATTACGTGGCGAATGCCAGCGGCAAGGAGGCAACACCTTGTCCAGAAGGTGCATTGTTGCGACGTGAAAGACAAGAAAACTCTCGCCAAACAGTCCCTAACATTGCAGTGGCATGTAGAACCTTATACAGTGTTGCTTGTCCTAGAGCTGATTCCGCAGAGATGCTCAAGAGTTTGTCTAAGAGGCTCCCAGTTGTCCTGGGAGGGGATGAGTAGGTTTTGGGGGCCGAGGTTTAGCCTCCGGCCTGAAAGAAAAAGTGCGAATCAATGCATTCCTGTGTCCTGACCTAAAGTTCTTGCTGGCTACAACCACAGTGAGTGGGACGTAGCAAACATGACGTTATCAAGAATGCAGCCAAGGCAGTTGTTGACTTAGTCTAATTCCTTTACCCAAACCAGGGACACAAGTCAAACTCGGGCCCTATGCTTTGGCATCCCCTACTGGCTATCAGAGCCAGGCGACAGCAAAAGGTGGGCGTGTCCCAAGTGCTCAGAATAATATATTTGGCACGAAGAACGTTGCACAGTGTGGCTTGTCCTGGAGCTGATTGTGCAGAGATGCGCTCAAGAGTTTGCCTAAGAGGCTCCCAGTTGTCCTGCGATGTGTCATGGGAGGGGATGAGTAGGTTTTGGGGGCCGAGGTTTAGCCTCCGGCCTGAAAGAAAAATTGGGCACCGCCTCCTACAGTGTCAGGGCATTTTGGGCATGCCCTTTATGTGAATATCGTAAACGTGCAGACAGAATTGGAAGGCAGTATATAGCAATTGCAAGTACCGTGAGGTCAACATTTGTGACGCTTGAGGTGTTGCCTACTAGGGATTGCAGCCCTCTAGCCTGCACCGCTGCAAAGGGGTTGTTTGGCAACTAGGGGATTAAAAGTTAGGCAGCAAGGTGGGGTTTGTGTGCTTGCTCCGCAGCACATACGATAAATTGGAATCGATACAGAGAAGATTAGCATGGCCCCTGCGAAAGGATGACACGCAAATTGCGTGAAGCGTTTCCACATTTTGATGTGCCGGTTTTGCCTCGGGAAATGCGGGTGATGCGTGTCCTTCATAAGTGGCTGGAATTCCGGCGTTCATGTGGCTTTTCCCAACCGATGTCATTACGTGGCGAATGCCAGCGGCAAGGAGGCAACACCTTGTCCAGAAGGTGCATTGTTGCGACGTGAAAGACAAGAAAACTCGCCAAACAGTCCCTAACATTGCAGTGGCATGTAGAACCTTATACAGTGTTGCTTGTCCTAGAGCTGATTCCGCAGAGAGATGCTCAAGAGTTTGTCTAAGAGGCTCCCAGTTGTCCTGGGAGGGGATGAGTAGGTTTTGGGGGCCGAGGTTTAGCCTCCGGCCTGAAAGAAAAAGTGCGAATCAATGCATTCCTGTGTCCTGACCTAAAGTTCTTGCTGGCTACAACCACAGTGAGTGGGACGTAGCAAACATGACGTTATCAAGAATGCAGCCAAGGCAGTTGTTGACTTAGTCTAATTCCTTTACCCAAACCAGGGACACAAGTCAAACTCGGGCCCTATGCTTTGGCATCCCCTACTGGCTATCAGAGCCAGACGACAGCAAAAGGTGGGCGTGTCCCAAGTGCTCAGAATAATATATTTGGCACGAAGAACGTTGCACAGTGTGGCTTGTCCTGGAGCTGATTGTGCAGAGATGCGCTCAAGAGTTTGCCTAAGAGGCTCCCAGTTGTCCTGCGATGTGTCATGGGAGGGGATGAGTAGGTTTTGGGGGCCGAGGTTTAGCCTCCGGCCTGAAAGAAAAATTGGGCACCGCCTCCTACAGTGTCAGGGCATTTTTGGGCATGCCCTTTATGTGAATATCGTAAACGTGCAGACAGAATTGGAAGGCAGTATATAGCAATTGCAAGTACCGTGAGGTCAACATTTGTGACGCCGGGTGTTGCCTACTAGGGATTGCAGCCCTCTAGCCTGCACCGCTGCAAAGGGGTTGTTTGGCCAGTAGGGGATTAAAAGTTAGGCAGCAAGGTGGGGTTTGTGTGCTTGCTCCGGCAGCACATACGATAAATTGGAATCGATACAGAGAAGATTAGCATGGCCCCTGCGAAAGGATGACACGCAAATTGTGAAGCGTTTCCACATTTTGATGTGCCGGTTTTGCCTCGGGAAATGCGGGTGATGCGTGTCCTTCATAAGTGGCTGGAATTCCGGCGTTCATGTGGCTTTTCCCAACCGATGTCATTACGTGGCGAATGCCAGCGGCAAGGAGGCAACACCTTGTCCAGAAGGTGCATTGTTGCGACGTGAAAGACAAGAAAACTCTCGCCAAACAGTCCCTAACATTGCAGTGGCATGTAGAACCTTATACAGTGTTGCTTGTCCTAGAGCTGATTCCGCAGAGAGATGCTCAAGAGTTTGTCTAAGAGGCTCCCAGTTGTCCTGGGAGGGGATGAGTAGGTTTTGGGGGCCCGAGGTTTAGCCTCCGGCCTGAAAGAAAAAGTGCGAATCAATGCATTCCTGTGTCCTGACCTAAAGTTCTTGCTGGCTACAACCACAGTGAGTGGGACGTAGCAAACATGACGTTATCAAGAATGCAGCCAAGGCAGTTGTTGACTTAGTCTAATTCCTTTACCCAAACCAGGGACACAAGTCAAACTCGGGCCCTATGCTTTGGCATCCCCTACTGGCTATCAGAGCCAGGCGACAGCAAAAGGTGGGCGTGTCCCAAGTGCTCAGAATAATATATTTGGCACGAAGAACGTTGCACAGTGTGGCTTGTCCTGGAGCTGATTGTGCAGAGATGCGCTCAAGAGTTTGCCTAAGAGGCTCCCAGTTGTCCTGCGATGTGTCATGGGAGGGGATGAGTAGGTTTTGGGGGCCCGAGGTTTAGCCTCCGGCCTGAAAGAAAAATTGGGCACCGCCTCCTACAGTGTCAGGGCATTTTTGGGCATGCCCTTTATGTGAATATCGTAAACGTGCAGACAGAATTGGAAGGCAGTATATAGCAATTGCAAGTACCGTGAGGTCAACATTTGTGACGCTTCGGGGTGTTGCCTACTAGGGATTGCAGCCCTCTAGCCTGCACCGCTGCAAAGGGGTTGTTTGGCCAGTAGGGGATTAAAAGTTAGGCAGCAAGGTGGGGTTTGTGTGCTTGCTCCGGCAGCACATACGATAAATTGGAATCGATACAGAGAAGATTAGCATGGCCCCTGCGAAAGGATGACACGCAAATTGCGTGAAGCGTTTCCACATTTTGATGTGCCGGTTTTGCCTCGGGGAAATGCGGGTGATGCGTGTCCTTCATAAGTGGCTGGAATTCCCGGCGTTCATGTGGCTTTTCCCAACCGATGTCATTACGTGGCGAATGCCAGCGGCAAGGAGGCAACACCTTGTCCAGAAGGTGCATTGTTGCGACGTGAAAGACAAGAAAACTCTCGCCAAACAGTCCCTAACATTGCAGTGGCATGTAGAACCTTATACAGTGTTGCTTGTCCTAGAGCTGATTCCGCAGAGAGATGCTCAAGAGTTTGTCTAAGAGGCTCCCAGTTGTCCTGGGAGGGGATGAGTAGGTTTTGGGGGCCCGAGGTTTAGCCTCCGGCCTGAAAGAAAAAGTGCGAATCAATGCATTCCTGTGTCCTGACCTAAAGTTCTTGCTGGCTACAACCACAGTGAGTGGGACGTAGCAAACATGACGTTATCAAGAATGCAGCCAAGGCAGTTGTTGACTTAGTCTAATTCCTTTACCCAAACCAGGGACACAAGTCAAACTCGGGCCCTATGCTTTGGCATCCCCTACTGGCTATCAGAGCCAGACGACAGCAAAAGGTGGGCGTGTCCCAAGTGCTCAGAATAATATATTTGGCACGAAGAACGTTGCACAGTGTGGCTTGTCCTGGAGCTGATTGTGCAGAGATGCGCTCAAGAGTTTGCCTAAGAGGCTCCCAGTTGTCCTGCGATGTGTCATGGGAGGGGATGAGTAGGTTTTGGGGGCCGAGGTTTAGCCTCCGGCCTGAAAGAAAAATTGGGCACCGCCTCCTACAGTGTCAGGGCATTTTGGGCATGCCCTTTATGTGAATATCGTAACGTGCAGACAGAATTGGAAGGCAGTATATAGCAATTGCAAGTACCGTGAGGTCAACATTTGTGACGCTTCGGGGTGTTGCCTACTAGGGATTGCAGCCCTCTAGCCTGCACCGCTGCAAAGGGGTTGTTTGGCCAGTAGGGGATTAAAAGTTAGGCAGCAAGGTGGGGTTTGTGTGCTTGCTCGCAGCACATACGATAAATTGGAATCGATACAGAGAAGATTAGCATGGCCCCTGCGAAAGGATGACACGCAAATTCGTGAAGCGTTTCCACATTTTGATGTGCCGGTTTTGCCTCGGGGAAATGCGGGTGATGCGTGTCCTTCATAAGTGGCTGGAATTCCGGCGTTCATGTGGCTTTTCCCAACCGATGTCATTACGTGGCGAATGCCAGCGGCAAGGAGGCAACACCTTGTCCAGAAGGTGCATTGTTGCGACGTGAAAGACAAGAAAACTCTCGCCAAACAGTCCCTAACATTGCAGTGGCATGTAGAACCTTATACAGTGTTGCTTGTCCTAGAGCTGATTCCGCAGAGAGATGCTCAAGAGTTTGTCTAAGAGGCTCCCAGTTGTCCTGGGAGGGGATGAGTAGGTTTTGGGGGCCGAGGTTTAGCCTCCGGCCTGAAAGAAAAAGTGCGAATCAATGCATTCCTGTGTCCTGACCTAAAGTTCTTGCTGGCTACAACCACAGTGAGTGGGACGTAGCAAACATGACGTTATCAAGAATGCAGCCAAGGCAGTTGTTGACTTAGTCTAATTCCTTTACCCAAACCAGGGACACAAGTCAAACTCGGGCCCTATGCTTTGGCATCCCCTACTGGCTATCAGAGCCAGACGACAGCAAAAGGTGGGCGTGTCCCAAGTGCTCAGAATAATATATTTGGCACGAAGAACGTTGCACAGTGTGGCTTGTCCTGGAGCTGATTGTGCAGAGATGCGCTCAAGAGTTTGCCTAAGAGGCTCCCAGTTGTCCTGCGATGTGTCATGGGAGGGGATGAGTAGGTTTTGGGGGCCCGAGGTTTAGCCTCCGGCCTGAAAGAAAAATTGGGCACCGCCTCCTACAGTGTCAGGGCATTTTGGGCATGCCCTTTATGTGAATATCGTAACGTGCAGACAGAATTGGAAGGCAGTATATAGCAATTGCAAGTACCGTGAGGTCAACATTTGTGACGCTTCGGGGTGTTGCCTACTAGGGATTGCAGCCCTCTAGCCTGCACCGCTGCAAAGGGGTTGTTTGGCCAGTAGGGGATTAAAAGTTAGGCAGCAAGGTGGGGTTTGTGTGCTTGCTCCGGCAGCACATACGATAAATTGGAATCGATACAGAGAAGATTAGCATGGCCCCTGCGAAGGATGACACGCAAATTCGTGAAGCGTTTCCACATTTTGATGTGCGGTTTTGCCTCGGGAAATGCGGGTGATGCGTGTCCTTCATAAGTGGCTGGAATTCCCGGCGTTCATGTGGCTTTTCCCAACCGATGTCATTACGTGGCGAATGCCAGCGGCAAGGAGGCAACACCTTGTCCAGAAGGTGCATTGTTGCGACGTGAAAGACAAGAAAACTCTACGCCAAACAGTCCCTAACATTGCAGTGGCATGTAGAACCTTATACAGTGTTGCTTGTCCTAGAGCTGATTCCAGAGAGATGCTCAAGAGTTTGTCTAAGAGGCTCCCAGTTGTCCTGCGATGTGTCATGGGAGGGGATGAGTAGGTTTTGGGGGCCGAGGTTTAGCCTCCGCCTGAAAGAAAAATTGGGCACCGCCTCCTACAGTGTCAGGGCATTTTGGGCATGCCCTTTATGTGAATATCGTAACGTGCAGACAGAATTGGAAGGCAGTATATAGCAATTGCAAGTACCGTGAGGTCAACATTTGTGACGCTGGGTGTTGCCTACTAGGGATTGCAGCCCTCTAGCCTGCACCGCTGCAAAGGGGTTGTTTGGCCAGTAGGGGATTAAAAGTTAGGCAGCAAGGTGGGGTTTGTGTGCTTGCTCGCAGCACATACGATAAATTGGAATCGATACAGAGAAGATTAGCATGGCCCCTGCGAAGGATGACACGCAAATTGTGAAGCGTTTCCACATTTTGATGTGCGGTTTTGCCTCGGGAAATGCGGGTGATGCGTGTCCTTCATAAGTGGCTGGAATTCCGGCGTTCATGTGGCTTTTCCCAACCGATGTCATTACGTGGCGAATGCCAGCGGCAAGGAGGCAACACCTTGTCCAGAAGGTGCATTGTTGCGACGTGAAAGACAAGAAAACTCTCGCCAAACAGTCCCTAACATTGCAGTGGCATGTAGAACCTTATACAGTGTTGCTTGTCCTAGAGCTGATTCCAGAGAGATGCTCAAGAGTTTGTCTAAGAGGCTCCCAGTTGTCCTGCGATGTGTCATGGGAGGGGATGAGTAGGTTTTGGGGGCCGAGGTTTAGCCTCCGCCTGAAAGAAAAATTGGGCACCGCCTCCTACAGTGTCAGGGCATTTTGGGCATGCCCTTTATGTGAATATCGTAAACGTGCAGACAGAATTGGAAGGCAGTATATAGCAATTGCAAGTACCGTGAGGTCAACATTTGTGACGCTTCGGGGTGTTGCCTACTAGGGATTGCAGCCCTCTAGCCTGCACCGCTGCAAAGGGGTTGTTTGGCAACTAGGGGATTAAAAGTTAGGCAGCAAGGTGGGGTTTGTGTGCTTGCTCGCAGCACATACGATAAATTGGAATCGATACAGAGAAGATTAGCATGGCCCCTGCGAAGGATGACACGCAAATTGTGAAGCGTTTCCACATTTTGATGTGCCGGTTTTGCCTCGGGAAATGCGGGTGATGCGTGTCCTTCATAAGTGGCTGGAATTCCCGGCGTTCATGTGGCTTTTCCCAACCGATGTCATTACGTGGCGAATGCCAGCGGCAAGGAGGCAACACCTTGTCCAGAAGGTGCATTGTTGCGACGTGAAAGACAAGAAAACTCACGCCAAACAGTCCCTAACATTGCAGTGGCATGTAGAACCTTATACAGTGTTGCTTGTCCTAGAGCTGATTCCAGAGAGATGCTCAAGAGTTTGTCTAAGAGGCTCCCAGTTGTCCTGGGAGGGGATGAGTAGGTTTTGGGGGCCGAGGTTTAGCCTCCGCCTGAAAGAAAAATTGGGCACCGCCTCCTACAGTGTCAGGGCATTTTGGGCATGCCCTTTATGTGAATATCGTAACGTGCAGACAGAATTGGAAGGCAGTATATAGCAATTGCAAGTACCGTGAGGTCAACATTTGTGACGCTGGGTGTTGCCTACTAGGGATTGCAGCCCTCTAGCCTGCACCGCTGCAAAGGGGTTGTTTGGCCAGTAGGGGATTAAAAGTTAGGCAGCAAGGTGGGGTTTGTGTGCTTGCTCGCAGCACATACGATAAATTGGAATCGATACAGAGAAGATTAGCATGGCCCCTGCGAAGGATGACACGCAAATTGTGAAGCGTTTCCACATTTTGATGTGCCGGTTTTGCCTCGGGAAATGCGGGTGATGCGTGTCCTTCATAAGTGGCTGGAATTCCGGCGTTCATGTGGCTTTTCCCAACCGATGTCATTACGTGGCGAATGCCAGCGGCAAGGAGGCAACACCTTGTCCAGAAGGTGCATTGTTGCGACGTGAAAGACAAGAAAACTCTACGCCAAACAGTCCCTAACATTGCAGTGGCATGTAGAACCTTATACAGTGTTGCTTGTCCTAGAGCTGATTCCGCAGAGAGATGCTCAAGAGTTTGTCTAAGAGGCTCCCAGTTGTCCTGGGAGGGGATGAGTAGGTTTTGGGGGCCGAGGTTTAGCCTCCGCCTGAAAGAAAAAGTCGAATCAATGCATTCCTGTGTCCTGACCTAAAGTTCTTGCTGGCTACAACCACAGTGAGTGGGACGTAGCAAACATGACGTTATCAAGAATGCAGCCAAGGCAGTTGTTGACTTAGTCTAATTCCTTTACCCAAACCAGGGACACAAGTCAAACTCGGGCCCTATGCTTTGGCATCCCCTACTGGCTATCAGAGCCAGACGACAGCAAAAGGTGGGCGTGTCCCAAGTGCTCAGAATAATATATTTGGCACGAAGAACGTTGCACAGTGTGGCTTGTCCTGGAGCTGATTGTGCAGAGATGCGCTCAAGAGTTTGCCTAAGAGGCTCCCAGTTGTCCTGCGATGTGTCATGGGAGGGGATGAGTAGGTTTTGGGGGCCCGAGGTTTAGCCTCCGGCCTGAAAGAAAAATTGGGCACCGCCTCCTACAGTGTCAGGGCATTTTTGGGCATGCCCTTTATGTGAATATCGTAAACGTGCAGACAGAATTGGAAGGCAGTATATAGCAATTGCAAGTACCGTGAGGTCAACATTTGTGACGCTTCGGGGTGTTGCCTACTAGGGATTGCAGCCCTCAGCCTGCACCGCTGCAAAGGGGTTGTTTGGCAACTAGGGGATTAAAAGTTAGGCAGCAAGGTGGGGTTTGTGTGCTTGCTCCGCAGCACATACGATAAATTGGAATCGATACAGAGAAGATTAGCATGGCCCCTGCGAAAGGATGACACGCAAATTCGTGAAGCGTTTCCACATTTTGATGTGCCGGTTTTGCCTCGGGGAAATGCGGGTGATGCGTGTCCTTCATAAGTGGCTGGAATTCCCGGCGTTCATGTGGCTTTTCCCAACCGATGTCATTACGTGGCGAATGCCAGCGGCAAGGAGGCAACACCTTGTCCAGAAGGTGCATTGTTGCGACGTGAAAGACAAGAAAACTCACGCCAAACAGTCCCTAACATTGCAGTGGCATGTAGAACCTTATACAGTGTTGCTTGTCCTAGAGCTGATTCCGCAGAGAGATGCTCAAGAGTTTGTCTAAGAGGCTCCCAGTTGTCCTGGGAGGGGATGAGTAGGTTTTGGGGGCCCGAGGTTTAGCCTCCGGCCTGAAAGAAAAAGTGCGAATCAATGCATTCCTGTGTCCTGACCTAAAGTTCTTGCTGGCTACAACCACAGTGAGTGGGACGTAGCAAACATGACGTTATCAAGAATGCAGCCAAGGCAGTTGTTGACTTAGTCTAATTCCTTTACCCAAACCAGGGACACAAGTCAAACTCGGGCCCTATGCTTTGGCATCCCCTACTGGCTATCAGAGCCAGACGACAGCAAAAGGTGGGCGTGTCCCAAGTGCTCAGAATAATATATTTGGCACGAAGAACGTTGCACAGTGTGGCTTGTCCTGGAGCTGATTGTGCAGAGATGCGCTCAAGAGTTTGCCTAAGAGGCTCCCAGTTGTCCTGCGATGTGTCATGGGAGGGGATGAGTAGGTTTTGGGGGCCCGAGGTTTAGCCTCCGGCCTGAAAGAAAAATTGGGCACCGCCTCCTACAGTGTCAGGGCATTTTTGGGCATGCCCTTTATGTGAATATCGTAAACGTGCAGACAGAATTGGAAGGCAGTATATAGCAATTGCAAGTACCGTGAGGTCAACATTTGTGACGCTTCGGGGTGTTGCCTACTAGGGATTGCAGCCCTCTAGCCTGCACCGCTGCAAAGGGGTTGTTTGGCAACTAGGGGATTAAAAGTTAGGCAGCAAGGTGGGGTTTGTGTGCTTGCTCGCAGCACATACGATAAATTGGAATCGATACAGAGAAGATTAGCATGGCCCCTGCGAAAGGATGACACGCAAATTCGTGAAGCGTTTCCACATTTTGATGTGCCGGTTTTGCCTCGGGGAAATGCGGGTGATGCGTGTCCTTCATAAGTGGCTGGAATTCCCGGCGTTCATGTGGCTTTTCCCAACCGATGTCATTACGTGGCGAATGCCAGCGGCAAGGAGGCAACACCTTGTCCAGAAGGTGCATTGTTGCGACGTGAAAGACAAGAAAACTCTCGCCAAACAGTCCCTAACATTGCAGTGGCATGTAGAACCTTATACAGTGTTGCTTGTCCTAGAGCTGATTCCGCAGAGAGATGCTCAAGAGTTTGTCTAAGAGGCTCCCAGTTGTCCTGGGAGGGGATGAGTAGGTTTTGGGGGCCGAGGTTTAGCCTCCGGCCTGAAAGAAAAAGTGCGAATCAATGCATTCCTGTGTCCTGACCTAAAGTTCTTGCTGGCTACAACCACAGTGAGTGGGACGTAGCAAACATGACGTTATCAAGAATGCAGCCAAGGCAGTTGTTGACTTAGTCTAATTCCTTTACCCAAACCAGGGACACAAGTCAAACTCGGGCCCTATGCTTTGGCATCCCCTACTGGCTATCAGAGCCAGACGACAGCAAAAGGTGGGCGTGTCCCAAGTGCTCAGAATAATATATTTGGCACGAAGAACGTTGCACAGTGTGGCTTGTCCTGGAGCTGATTGTGCAGAGATGCTCAAGAGTTTGCCTAAGAGGCTCCCAGTTGTCCTGGGAGGGGATGAGTAGGTTTTGGGGGCCGAGGTTTAGCCTCCGGCCTGAAAGAAAAAGTGCGAATCAATGCATTCCTGTGTCCTGACCTAAAGTTCTTGCTGGCTACAACCACAGTGAGTGGGACGTAGCAAACATGACGTTATCAAGAATGCAGCCAAGGCAGTTGTTGACTTAGTCTAATTCCTTTACCCAAACCAGGGACACAAGTCAAACTCGGGCCCTATGCTTTGGCATCCCCTACTGGCTATCAGAGCCAGACGACAGCAAAAGGTGGGCGTGTCCCAAGTGCTCAGAATAATATATTTGGCACGAAGAACGTTGCACAGTGTGGCTTGTCCTGGAGCTGATTGTGCAGAGATGCGCTCAAGAGTTTGCCTAAGAGGCTCCCAGTTGTCCTGCGATGTGTCATGGGAGGGGATGAGTAGGTTTTGGGGGCCGAGGTTTAGCCTCCGGCCTGAAAGAAAAATTGGGCACCGCCTCCTACAGTGTCAGGGCATTTTTGGGCATGCCCTTTATGTGAATATCGTAAACGTGCAGACAGAATTGGAAGGCAGTATATAGCAATTGCAAGTACCGTGAGGTCAACATTTGTGACGCTTCGGGGTGTTGCCTACTAGGGATTGCAGCCCTCAGCCTGCACCGCTGCAAAGGGGTTGTTTGGCAACTAGGGGATTAAAAGTTAGGCAGCAAGGTGGGGTTTGTGTGCTTGCTCCGCAGCACATACGATAAATTGGAATCGATACAGAGAAGATTAGCATGGCCCCTGCGAAAGGATGACACGCAAATTGCGTGAAGCGTTTCCACATTTTGATGTGCCGGTTTTGCCTCGGGAAATGCGGGTGATGCGTGTCCTTCATAAGTGGCTGGAATTCCGGCGTTCATGTGGCTTTTCCCAACCGATGTCATTACGTGGCGAATGCCAGCGGCAAGGAGGCAACACCTTGTCCAGAAGGTGCATTGTTGCGACGTGAAAGACAAGAAAACTCTACGCCAAACAGTCCCTAACATTGCAGTGGCATGTAGAACCTTATACAGTGTTGCTTGTCCTAGAGCTGATTCCGCAGAGAGATGCTCAAGAGTTTGTCTAAGAGGCTCCCAGTTGTCCTGGGAGGGGATGAGTAGGTTTTGGGGGCCCGAGGTTTAGCCTCCGCCTGAAAGAAAAAGTGCGAATCAATGCATTCCTGTGTCCTGACCTAAAGTTCTTGCTGGCTACAACCACAGTGAGTGGGACGTAGCAAACATGACGTTATCAAGAATGCAGCCAAGGCAGTTGTTGACTTAGTCTAATTCCTTTACCCAAACCAGGGACACAAGTCAAACTCGGGCCCTATGCTTTGGCATCCCCTACTGGCTATCAGAGCCAGACGACAGCAAAAGGTGGGCGTGTCCCAAGTGCTCAGAATAATATATTTGGCACGAAGAACGTTGCACAGTGTGGCTTGTCCTGGAGCTGATTGTGCAGAGATGCGCTCAAGAGTTTGCCTAAGAGGCTCCCAGTTGTCCTGCGATGTGTCATGGGAGGGGATGAGTAGGTTTTGGGGGCCCGAGGTTTAGCCTCCGGCCTGAAAGAAAAATTGGGCACCGCCTCCTACAGTGTCAGGGCATTTTTGGGCATGCCCTTTATGTGAATATCGTAAACGTGCAGACAGAATTGGAAGGCAGTATATAGCAATTGCAAGTACCGTGAGGTCAACATTTGTGACGCTCGGGTGTTGCCTACTAGGGATTGCAGCCCTCTAGCCTGCACCGCTGCAAAGGGGTTGTTTGGCAACTAGGGGATTAAAAGTTAGGCAGCAAGGTGGGGTTTGTGTGCTTGCTCCGGCAGCACATACGATAAATTGGAATCGATACAGAGAAGATTAGCATGGCCCCTGCGAAAGGATGACACGCAAATTCGTGAAGCGTTTCCACATTTTGATGTGCGGTTTTGCCTCGGGAAATGCGGGTGATGCGTGTCCTTCATAAGTGGCTGGAATTCCGGCGTTCATGTGGCTTTTCCCAACCGATGTCATTACGTGGCGAATGCCAGCGGCAAGGAGGCAACACCTTGTCCAGAAGGTGCATTGTTGCGACGTGAAAGACAAGAAAACTCACGCCAAACAGTCCCTAACATTGCAGTGGCATGTAGAACCTTATACAGTGTTGCTTGTCCTAGAGCTGATTCCGCAGAGAGATGCTCAAGAGTTTGTCTAAGAGGCTCCCAGTTGTCCTGGGAGGGGATGAGTAGGTTTTGGGGGCCCGAGGTTTAGCCTCCGGCCTGAAAGAAAAAGTGCGAATCAATGCATTCCTGTGTCCTGACCTAAAGTTCTTGCTGGCTACAACCACAGTGAGTGGGACGTAGCAAACATGACGTTATCAAGAATGCAGCCAAGGCAGTTGTTGACTTAGTCTAATTCCTTTACCCAAACCAGGGACACAAGTCAAACTCGGGCCCTATGCTTTGGCATCCCCTACTGGCTATCAGAGCCAGACGACAGCAAAAGGTGGGCGTGTCCCAAGTGCTCAGAATAATATATTTGGCACGAAGAACGTTGCACAGTGTGGCTTGTCCTGGAGCTGATTGTGCAGAGATGCGCTCAAGAGTTTGCCTAAGAGGCTCCCAGTTGTCCTGCGATGTGTCATGGGAGGGGATGAGTAGGTTTTGGGGGCCCGAGGTTTAGCCTCCGGCCTGAAAGAAAAATTGGGCACCGCCTCCTACAGTGTCAGGGCATTTTTGGGCATGCCCTTTATGTGAATATCGTAAGCGTGCAGACAGAATTGGAAGGCAGTATATAGCAATTGCAAGTACCGTGAGGTCAACATTTGTGACGCTTCGGGGTGTTGCCTACTAGGGATTGCAGCCCTCTAGCCTGCACCGCTGCAAAGGGGTTGTTTGGCAACTAGGGGATTAAAAGTTAGGCAGCAAGGTGGGGTTTGTGTGCTTGCTCCGGCACATACGATAAATTGGAATCGATACAGAGAAGATTAGCATGGCCCCTGCGAAAGGATGACACGCAAATTGTGAAGCGTTTCCACATTTTGATGTGCCGGTTTTGCCTCGGGAAATGCGGGTGATGCGTGTCCTTCATAAGTGGCTGGAATTCCGGCGTTCATGTGGCTTTTCCCAACCGATGTCATTACGTGGCGAATGCCAGCGGCAAGGAGGCAACACCTTGTCCAGAAGGTGCATTGTTGCGACGTGAAAGACAAGAAAACTCACGCCAAACAGTCCCTAACATTGCAGTGGCATGTAGAACCTTATACAGTGTTGCTTGTCCTAGAGCTGATTCCGCAGAGAGATGCTCAAGAGTTTGTCTAAGAGGCTCCCAGTTGTCCTGGGAGGGGATGAGTAGGTTTTGGGGGCCCGAGGTTTAGCCTCCGGCCTGAAAGAAAAAGTGCGAATCAATGCATTCCTGTGTCCTGACCTAAAGTTCTTGCTGGCTACAACCACAGTGAGTGGGACGTAGCAAACATGACGTTATCAAGAATGCAGCCAAGGCAGTTGTTGACTTAGTCTAATTCCTTTACCCAAACCAGGGACACAAGTCAAACTCGGGCCCTATGCTTTGGCATCCCCTACTGGCTATCAGAGCCAGACGACAGCAAAAGGTGGGCGTGTCCCAAGTGCTCAGAATAATATATTTGGCACGAAGAACGTTGCACAGTGTGGCTTGTCCTGGAGCTGATTGTGCAGAGATGCGCTCAAGAGTTTGCCTAAGAGGCTCCCAGTTGTCCTGCGATGTGTCATGGGAGGGGATGAGTAGGTTTTGGGGGCCGAGGTTTAGCCTCCGGCCTGAAAGAAAAATTGGGCACCGCCTCCTACAGTGTCAGGGCATTTTGGGCATGCCCTTTATGTGAATATCGTAAACGTGCAGACAGAATTGGAAGGCAGTATATAGCAATTGCAAGTACCGTGAGGTCAACATTTGTGACGCGTCGGGGTGTTGCCTACTAGGGATTGCAGCCCTCTAGCCTGCACCGCTGCAAAGGGGTTGTTTGGCAACTAGGGGATTAAAAGTTAGGCAGCAAGGTGGGGTTTGTGTGCTTGCTCCGGCAGCACATACGATAAATTGGAATCGATACAGAGAAGATTAGCATGGCCCCTGCGAAAGGATGACACGCAAATTCGTGAAGCGTTTCCACATTTTGATGTGCCGGTTTTGCCTCGGGGAAATGCGGGTGATGCGTGTCCTTCATAAGTGGCTGGAATTCCCGGCGTTCATGTGGCTTTTCCCAACCGATGTCATTACGTGGCGAATGCCAGCGGCAAGGAGGCAACACCTTGTCCAGAAGGTGCATTGTTGCGACGTGAAAGACAAGAAAACTCACGCCAAACAGTCCCTAACATTGCAGTGGCATGTAGAACCTTATACAGTGTTGCTTGTCCTAGAGCTGATTCCGCAGAGAGATGCTCAAGAGTTTGTCTAAGAGGCTCCCAGTTGTCCTGGGAGGGGATGAGTAGGTTTTGGGGGCCCGAGGTTTAGCCTCCGGCCTGAAAGAAAAAGTGCGAATCAATGCATTCCTGTGTCCTGACCTAAAGTTCTTGCTGGCTACAACCACAGTGAGTGGGACGTAGCAAACATGACGTTATCAAGAATGCAGCCAAGGCAGTTGTTGACTTAGTCTAATTCCTTTACCCAAACCAGGGACACAAGTCAAACTCGGGCCCTATGCTTTGGCATCCCCTACTGGCTATCAGAGCCAGACGACAGCAAAAGGTGGGCGTGTCCCAAGTGCTCAGAATAATATATTTGGCACGAAGAACGTTGCACAGTGTGGCTTGTCCTGGAGCTGATTGTGCAGAGATGCGCTCAAGAGTTTGCCTAAGAGGCTCCCAGTTGTCCTGCGATGTGTCATGGGAGGGGATGAGTAGGTTTTGGGGGCCCGAGGTTTAGCCTCCGGCCTGAAAGAAAAATTGGGCACCGCCTCCTACAGTGTCAGGGCATTTTTGGGCATGCCCTTTATGTGAATATCGTAAGCGTGCAGACAGAATTGGAAGGCAGTATATAGCAATTGCAAGTACCGTGAGGTCAACATTTGTGACGCTTCGGGGTGTTGCCTACTAGGGATTGCAGCCCTCTAGCCTGCACCGCTGCAAAGGGGTTGTTTGGCCAGTAGGGGATTAAAAGTTAGGCAGCAAGGTGGGGTTTGTGTGCTTGCTCGCAGCACATACGATAAATTGGAATCGATACAGAGAAGATTAGCATGGCCCCTGCGAAAGGATGACACGCAAATTGTGAAGCGTTTCCACATTTTGATGTGCCGGTTTTGCCTCGGGAAATGCGGGTGATGCGTGTCCTTCATAAGTGGCTGGAATTCCGGCGTTCATGTGGCTTTTCCCAACCGATGTCATTACGTGGCGAATGCCAGCGGCAAGGAGGCAACACCTTGTCCAGAAGGTGCATTGTTGCGACGTGAAAGACAAGAAAACTCTACGCCAAACAGTCCCTAACATTGCAGTGGCATGTAGAACCTTATACAGTGTTGCTTGTCCTAGAGCTGATTCCGCAGAGAGATGCTCAAGAGTTTGTCTAAGAGGCTCCCAGTTGTCCTGGGAGGGGATGAGTAGGTTTTGGGGGCCCGAGGTTTAGCCTCCGGCCTGAAAGAAAAAGTGCGAATCAATGCATTCCTG
Organism: Siniperca scherzeri; assembly: GCA_027580175.1. Lineage (NCBI taxonomy): Eukaryota > Metazoa > Chordata > Actinopteri > Centrarchiformes > Sinipercidae > Siniperca > Siniperca scherzeri. Next base: position 33,240,615 of record CM050849.1, on the reverse strand, counting down.
TGTCCTGACCTAAAGTTCTTGCTGGCTACAACCACAGTGAGTGGGACGTAGCAAACATGACGTTATCAAGAATGCAGCCAAGGCAGTTGTTGACTTAGTCTAATTCCTTTACCCAAACCAGGGACACAAGTCAAACTCGGGCCCTATGCTTTGGCATCCCCTACTGGCTATCAGAGCCAGACGACAGCAAAAGGTGGGCGTGTCCCAAGTGCTCAGAATAATATATTTGGCACGAAGAACGTTGCACAGTGTGGCTTGTCCTGGAGCTGATTGTGCAGAGATGCGCTCAAGAGTTTGCCTAAGAGGCTCCCAGTTGTCCTGCGATGTGTCATGGGAGGGGATGAGTAGGTTTTGGGGGCCCGAGGTTTAGCCTCCGGCCTGAAAGAAAAATTGGGCACCGCCTCCTACAGTGTCAGGGCATTTTTGGGCATGCCCTTTATGTGAATATCGTAACGTGCAGACAGAATTGGAAGGCAGTATATAGCAATTGCAAGTACCGTGAGGTCAACATTTGTGACGCTTCGGGGTGTTGCCTACTAGGGATTGCAGCCCTCTAGCCTGCACCGCTGCAAAGGGGTTGTTTGGCAACTAGGGGATTAAAAGTTAGGCAGCAAGGTGGGGTTTGTGTGCTTGCTCCGGCAGCACATACGATAAATTGGAATCGATACAGAGAAGATTAGCATGGCCCCTGCGAAAGGATGACACGCAAATTCGTGAAGCGTTTCCACATTTTGATGTGCCGGTTTTGCCTCGGGGAAATGCGGGTGATGCGTGTCCTTCATAAGTGGCTGGAATTCCCGGCGTTCATGTGGCTTTTCCCAACCGATGTCATTACGTGGCGAATGCCAGCGGCAAGGAGGCAACACCTTGTCCAGAAGGTGCATTGTTGCGACGTGAAAGACAAGAAAACTCACGCCAAACAGTCCCTAACATTGCAGTGGCATGTAGAACCTTATACAGTGTTGCTTGTCCTAGAGCTGATTCCGCAGAGAGATGCTCAAGAGTTTGTCTAAGAGGCTCCCAGTTGTCCTGGGAGGGGATGAGTAGGTTTTGGGGGCCCGAGGTTTAGCCTCCGCCTGAAAGAAAAAGTGCGAATCAATGCATTCCTGTGTCCTGACCTAAAGTTCTTGCTGGCTACAACCACAGTGAGTGGGACGTAGCAAACATGACGTTATCAAGAATGCAGCCAAGGCAGTTGTTGACTTAGTCTAATTCCTTTACCCAAACCAGGGACACAAGTCAAACTCGGGCCCTATGCTTTGGCATCCCCTACTGGCTATCAGAGCCAGACGACAGCAAAAGGTGGGCGTGTCCCAAGTGCTCAGAATAATATATTTGGCACGAAGAACGTTGCACAGTGTGGCTTGTCCTGGAGCTGATTGTGCAGAGATGCGCTCAAGAGTTTGCCTAAGAGGCTCCCAGTTGTCCTGCGATGTGTCATGGGAGGGGATGAGTAGGTTTTGGGGGCCCGAGGTTTAGCCTCCGCCTGAAAGAAAAATTGGGCACCGCCTCCTACAGTGTCAGGGCATTTTGGGCATGCCCTTTATGTGAATATCGTAAACGTGCAGACAGAATTGGAAGGCAGTATATAGCAATTGCAAGTACCGTGAGGTCAACATTTGTGACGCCGGGTGTTGCCTACTAGGGATTGCAGCCCTCTAGCCTGCACCGCTGCAAAGGGGTTGTTTGGCAACTAGGGGATTAAAAGTTAGGCAGCAAGGTGGGGTTTGTGTGCTTGCTCGCAGCACATACGATAAATTGGAATCGATACAGAGAAGATTAGCATGGCCCCTGCGAAAGGATGACACGCAAATTGTGAAGCGTTTCCACATTTTGATGTGCCGGTTTTGCCTCGGGAAATGCGGGTGATGCGTGTCCTTCATAAGTGGCTGGAATTCCGGCGTTCATGTGGCTTTTCCCAACCGATGTCATTACGTGGCGAATGCCAGCGGCAAGGAGGCAACACCTTGTCCAGAAGGTGCATTGTTGCGACGTGAAAGACAAGAAAACTCACGCCAAACAGTCCCTAACATTGCAGTGGCATGTAGAACCTTATACAGTGTTGCTTGTCCTAGAGCTGATTCCGCAGAGAGATGCTCAAGAGTTTGTCTAAGAGGCTCCCAGTTGTCCTGGGAGGGGATGAGTAGGTTTTGGGGGCCGAGGTTTAGCCTCCGGCCTGAAAGAAAAAGTGCGAATCAATGCATTCCTGTGTCCTGACCTAAAGTTCTTGCTGGCTACAACCACAGTGAGTGGGACGTAGCAAACATGACGTTATCAAGAATGCAGCCAAGGCAGTTGTTGACTTAGTCTAATTCCTTTACCCAAACCAGGGACACAAGTCAAACTCGGGCCCTATGCTTTGGCATCCCCTACTGGCTATCAGAGCCAGACGACAGCAAAAGGTGGGCGTGTCCCAAGTGCTCAGAATAATATATTTGGCACGAAGAACGTTGCACAGTGTGGCTTGTCCTGGAGCTGATTGTGCAGAGATGCGCTCAAGAGTTTGCCTAAGAGGCTCCCAGTTGTCCTGCGATGTGTCATGGGAGGGGATGAGTAGGTTTTGGGGGCCGAGGTTTAGCCTCCGGCCTGAAAGAAAAATTGGGCACCGCCTCCTACAGTGTCAGGGCATTTTGGGCATGCCCTTTATGTGAATATCGTAAACGTGCAGACAGAATTGGAAGGCAGTATATAGCAATTGCAAGTACCGTGAGGTCAACATTTGTGACGCTGGGTGTTGCCTACTAGGGATTGCAGCCCTCTAGCCTGCACCGCTGCAAAGGGGTTGTTTGGCAACTAGGGGATTAAAAGTTAGGCAGCAAGGTGGGGTTTGTGTGCTTGCTCGCAGCACATACGATAAATTGGAATCGATACAGAGAAGATTAGCATGGCCCCTGCGAAAGGATGACACGCAAATTGTGAAGCGTTTCCACATTTTGATGTGCCGGTTTTGCCTCGGGAAATGCGGGTGATGCGTGTCCTTCATAAGTGGCTGGAATTCCGGCGTTCATGTGGCTTTTCCCAACCGATGTCATTACGTGGCGAATGCCAGCGGCAAGGAGGCAACACCTTGTCCAGAAGGTGCATTGTTGCGACGTGAAAGACAAGAAAACTCACGCCAAACAGTCCCTAACATTGCAGTGGCATGTAGAACCTTATACAGTGTTGCTTGTCCTAGAGCTGATTCCGCAGAGAGATGCTCAAGAGTTTGTCTAAGAGGCTCCCAGTTGTCCTGGGAGGGGATGAGTAGGTTTTGGGGGCCGAGGTTTAGCCTCCGGCCTGAAAGAAAAAGTGCGAATCAATGCATTCCTGTGTCCTGACCTAAAGTTCTTGCTGGCTACAACCACAGTGAGTGGGACGTAGCAAACATGACGTTATCAAGAATGCAGCCAAGGCAGTTGTTGACTTAGTCTAATTCCTTTACCCAAACCAGGGACACAAGTCAAACTCGGGCCCTATGCTTTGGCATCCCCTACTGGCTATCAGAGCCAGACGACAGCAAAAGGTGGGCGTGTCCCAAGTGCTCAGAATAATATATTTGGCACGAAGAACGTTGCACAGTGTGGCTTGTCCTGGAGCTGATTGTGCAGAGATGCGCTCAAGAGTTTGCCTAAGAGGCTCCCAGTTGTCCTGCGATGTGTCATGGGAGGGGATGAGTAGGTTTTGGGGGCCGAGGTTTAGCCTCCGGCCTGAAAGAAAAATTGGGCACCGCCTCCTACAGTGTCAGGGCATTTTGGGCATGCCCTTTATGTGAATATCGTAACGTGCAGACAGAATTGGAAGGCAGTATATAGCAATTGCAAGTACCGTGAGGTCAACATTTGTGACGCTCGGGTGTTGCCTACTAGGGATTGCAGCCCTCTAGCCTGCACCGCTGCAAAGGGGTTGTTTGGCAACTAGGGGATTAAAAGTTAGGCAGCAAGGTGGGGTTTGTGTGCTTGCTCCGGCAGCACATACGATAAATTGGAATCGATACAGAGAAGATTAGCATGGCCCCTGCGAAAGGATGACACGCAAATTCGTGAAGCGTTTCCACATTTTGATGTGCGGTTTTGCCTCGGGAAATGCGGGTGATGCGTGTCCTTCATAAGTGGCTGGAATTCCGGCGTTCATGTGGCTTTTCCCAACCGATGTCATTACGTGGCGAATGCCAGCGGCAAGGAGGCAACACCTTGTCCAGAAGGTGCATTGTTGCGACGTGAAAGACAAGAAAACTCGCCAAACAGTCCCTAACATTGCAGTGGCATGTAGAACCTTATACAGTGTTGCTTGTCCTAGAGCTGATTCCGCAGAGATGCTCAAGAGTTTGTCTAAGAGGCTCCCAGTTGTCCTGGGAGGGGATGAGTAGGTTTTGGGGGCCCGAGGTTTAGCCTCCGGCCTGAAAGAAAAAGTGCGAATCAATGCATTCCTGTGTCCTGACCTAAAGTTCTTGCTGGCTACAACCACAGTGAGTGGGACGTAGCAAACATGACGTTATCAAGAATGCAGCCAAGGCAGTTGTTGACTTAGTCTAATTCCTTTACCCAAACCAGGGACACAAGTCAAACTCGGGCCCTATGCTTTGGCATCCCCTACTGGCTATCAGAGCCAGACGACAGCAAAAGGTGGGCGTGTCCCAAGTGCTCAGAATAATATATTTGGCACGAAGAACGTTGCACAGTGTGGCTTGTCCTGGAGCTGATTGTGCAGAGATGCGCTCAAGAGTTTGCCTAAGAGGCTCCCAGTTGTCCTGCGATGTGTCATGGGAGGGGATGAGTAGGTTTTGGGGGCCCGAGGTTTAGCCTCCGGCCTGAAAGAAAAATTGGGCACCGCCTCCTACAGTGTCAGGGCATTTTTGGGCATGCCCTTTATGTGAATATCGTAAACGTGCAGACAGAATTGGAAGGCAGTATATAGCAATTGCAAGTACCGTGAGGTCAACATTTGTGACGCTTCGGGGTGTTGCCTACTAGGGATTGCAGCCCTCTAGCCTGCACCGCTGCAAAGGGGTTGTTTGGCCAGTAGGGGATTAAAAGTTAGGCAGCAAGGTGGGGTTTGTGTGCTTGCTCCGGCAGCACATACGATAAATTGGAATCGATACAGAGAAGATTAGCATGGCCCCTGCGAAAGGATGACACGCAAATTGCGTGAAGCGTTTCCACATTTTGATGTGCGGTTTTGCCTCGGGAAATGCGGGTGATGCGTGTCCTTCATAAGTGGCTGGAATTCCGGCGTTCATGTGGCTTTTCCCAACCGATGTCATTACGTGGCGAATGCCAGCGGCAAGGAGGCAACACCTTGTCCAGAAGGTGCATTGTTGCGACGTGAAAGACAAGAAAACTCACGCCAAACAGTCCCTAACATTGCAGTGGCATGTAGAACCTTATACAGTGTTGCTTGTCCTAGAGCTGATTCCGCAGAGAGATGCTCAAGAGTTTGTCTAAGAGGCTCCCAGTTGTCCTGGGAGGGGATGAGTAGGTTTTGGGGGCCGAGGTTTAGCCTCCGGCCTGAAAGAAAAAGTGCGAATCAATGCATTCCTGTGTCCTGACCTAAAGTTCTTGCTGGCTACAACCACAGTGAGTGGGACGTAGCAAACATGACGTTATCAAGAATGCAGCCAAGGCAGTTGTTGACTTAGTCTAATTCCTTTACCCAAACCAGGGACACAAGTCAAACTCGGGCCCTATGCTTTGGCATCCCCTACTGGCTATCAGAGCCAGACGACAGCAAAAGGTGGGCGTGTCCCAAGTGCTCAGAATAATATATTTGGCACGAAGAACGTTGCACAGTGTGGCTTGTCCTGGAGCTGATTGTGCAGAGATGCGCTCAAGAGTTTGCCTAAGAGGCTCCCAGTTGTCCTGCGATGTGTCATGGGAGGGGATGAGTAGGTTTTGGGGGCCCGAGGTTTAGCCTCCGGCCTGAAAGAAAAATTGGGCACCGCCTCCTACAGTGTCAGGGCATTTTTGGGCATGCCCTTTATGTGAATATCGTAAACGTGCAGACAGAATTGGAAGGCAGTATATAGCAATTGCAAGTACCGTGAGGTCAACATTTGTGACGCTTCGGGGTGTTGCCTACTAGGGATTGCAGCCCTCTAGCCTGCACCGCTGCAAAGGGGTTGTTTGGCAACTAGGGGATTAAAAGTTAGGCAGCAAGGTGGGGTTTGTGTGCTTGCTCCGGCAGCACATACGATAAATTGGAATCGATACAGAGAAGATTAGCATGGCCCCTGCGAAAGGATGACACGCAAATTCGTGAAGCGTTTCCACATTTTGATGTGCGGTTTTGCCTCGGGAAATGCGGGTGATGCGTGTCCTTCATAAGTGGCTGGAATTCCCGGCGTTCATGTGGCTTTTCCCAACCGATGTCATTACGTGGCGAATGCCAGCGGCAAGGAGGCAACACCTTGTCCAGAAGGTGCATTGTTGCGACGTGAAAGACAAGAAAACTCTACGCCAAACAGTCCCTAACATTGCAGTGGCATGTAGAACCTTATACAGTGTTGCTTGTCCTAGAGCTGATTCCGCAGAGAGATGCTCAAGAGTTTGTCTAAGAGGCTCCCAGTTGTCCTGGGAGGGGATGAGTAGGTTTTGGGGGCCGAGGTTTAGCCTCCGGCCTGAAAGAAAAAGTGCGAATCAATGCATTCCTGTGTCCTGACCTAAAGTTCTTGCTGGCTACAACCACAGTGAGTGGGACGTAGCAAACATGACGTTATCAAGAATGCAGCCAAGGCAGTTGTTGACTTAGTCTAATTCCTTTACCCAAACCAGGGACACAAGTCAAACTCGGGCCCTATGCTTTGGCATCCCCTACTGGCTATCAGAGCCAGACGACAGCAAAAGGTGGGCGTGTCCCAAGTGCTCAGAATAATATATTTGGCACGAAGAACGTTGCACAGTGTGGCTTGTCCTGGAGCTGATTGTGCAGAGATGCGCTCAAGAGTTTGCCTAAGAGGCTCCCAGTTGTCCTGCGATGTGTCATGGGAGGGGATGAGTAGGTTTTGGGGGCCGAGGTTTAGCCTCCGGCCTGAAAGAAAAATTGGGCACCGCCTCCTACAGTGTCAGGGCATTTTGGGCATGCCCTTTATGTGAATATCGTAAACGTGCAGACAGAATTGGAAGGCAGTATATAGCAATTGCAAGTACCGTGAGGTCAACATTTGTGACGCCGGGTGTTGCCTACTAGGGATTGCAGCCCTCTAGCCTGCACCGCTGCAAAGGGGTTGTTTGGCAACTAGGGGATTAAAAGTTAGGCAGCAAGGTGGGGTTTGTGTGCTTGCTCCGGCAGCACATACGATAAATTGGAATCGATACAGAGAAGATTAGCATGGCCCCTGCGAAGGATGACACGCAAATTCGTGAAGCGTTTCCACATTTTGATGTGCCGGTTTTGCCTCGGGGAAATGCGGGTGATGCGTGTCCTTCATAAGTGGCTGGAATTCCCGGCGTTCATGTGGCTTTTCCCAACCGATGTCATTACGTGGCGAATGCCAGCGGCAAGGAGGCAACACCTTGTCCAGAAGGTGCATTGTTGCGACGTGAAAGACAAGAAAACTCACGCCAAACAGTCCCTAACATTGCAGTGGCATGTAGAACCTTATACAGTGTTGCTTGTCCTAGAGCTGATTCCGCAGAGAGATGCTCAAGAGTTTGTCTAAGAGGCTCCCAGTTGTCCTGGGAGGGGATGAGTAGGTTTTGGGGGCCGAGGTTTAGCCTCCGGCCTGAAAGAAAAAGTGCGAATCAATGCATTCCTGTGTCCTGACCTAAAGTTCTTGCTGGCTACAACCACAGTGAGTGGGACGTAGCAAACATGACGTTATCAAGAATGCAGCCAAGGCAGTTGTTGACTTAGTCTAATTCCTTTACCCAAACCAGGGACACAAGTCAAACTCGGGCCCTATGCTTTGGCATCCCCTACTGGCTATCAGAGCCAGACGACAGCAAAAGGTGGGCGTGTCCCAAGTGCTCAGAATAATATATTTGGCACGAAGAACGTTGCACAGTGTGGCTTGTCCTGGAGCTGATTGTGCAGAGATGCGCTCAAGAGTTTGCCTAAGAGGCTCCCAGTTGTCCTGCGATGTGTCATGGGAGGGGATGAGTAGGTTTTGGGGGCCGAGGTTTAGCCTCCGGCCTGAAAGAAAAATTGGGCACCGCCTCCTACAGTGTCAGGGCATTTTTGGGCATGCCCTTTATGTGAATATCGTAAACGTGCAGACAGAATTGGAAGGCAGTATATAGCAATTGCAAGTACCGTGAGGTCAACATTTGTGACGCTTCGGGGTGTTGCCTACTAGGGATTGCAGCCCTCTAGCCTGCACCGCTGCAAAGGGGTTGTTTGGCAACTAGGGGATTAAAAGTTAGGCAGCAAGGTGGGGTTTGTGTGCTTGCTCCGGCAGCACATACGATAAATTGGAATCGATACAGAGAAGATTAGCATGGCCCCTGCGAAAGGATGACACGCAAATTCGTGAAGCGTTTCCACATTTTGATGTGCCGGTTTTGCCTCGGGGAAATGCGGGTGATGCGTGTCCTTCATAAGTGGCTGGAATTCCCGGCGTTCATGTGGCTTTTCCCAACCGATGTCATTACGTGGCGAATGCCAGCGGCAAGGAGGCAACACCTTGTCCAGAAGGTGCATTGTTGCGACGTGAAAGACAAGAAAACTCTACGCCAAACAGTCCCTAACATTGCAGTGGCATGTAGAACCTTATACAGTGTTGCTTGTCCTAGAGCTGATTCCGCAGAGAGATGCTCAAGAGTTTGTCTAAGAGGCTCCCAGTTGTCCTGGGAGGGGATGAGTAGGTTTTGGGGCCGAGGTTTAGCCTCCGGCCTGAAAGAAAAAGTGCGAATCAATGCATTCCTGTGTCCTGACCTAAAGTTCTTGCTGGCTACAACCACAGTGAGTGGGACGTAGCAAACATGACGTTATCAAGAATGCAGCCAAGGCAGTTGTTGACTTAGTCTAATTCCTTTACCCAAACCAGGGACACAAGTCAAACTCGGGCCCTATGCTTTGGCATCCCCTACTGGCTATCAGAGCCAGACGACAGCAAAAGGTGGGCGTGTCCCAAGTGCTCAGAATAATATATTTGGCACGAAGAACGTTGCACAGTGTGGCTTGTCCTGGAGCTGATTGTGCAGAGATGCGCTCAAGAGTTTGCCTAAGAGGCTCCCAGTTGTCCTGCGATGTGTCATGGGAGGGGATGAGTAGGTTTTGGGGGCCGAGGTTTAGCCTCCGGCCTGAAAGAAAAATTGGGCACCGCCTCCTACAGTGTCAGGGCATTTTGGGCATGCCCTTTATGTGAATATCGTAAACGTGCAGACAGAATTGGAAGGCAGTATATAGCAATTGCAAGTACCGTGAGGTCAACATTTGTGACGCCGGGTGTTGCCTACTAGGGATTGCAGCCCTCTAGCCTGCACCGCTGCAAAGGGGTTGTTTGGCAACTAGGGGATTAAAAGTTAGGCAGCAAGGTGGGGTTTGTGTGCTTGCTCCGGCAGCACATACGATAAATTGGAATCGATACAGAGAAGATTAGCATGGCCCCTGCGAAAGGATGACACGCAAATTGTGAAGCGTTTCCACATTTTGATGTGCGGTTTTGCCTCGGGAAATGCGGGTGATGCGTGTCCTTCATAAGTGGCTGGAATTCCGGCGTTCATGTGGCTTTTCCCAACCGATGTCATTACGTGGCGAATGCCAGCGGCAAGGAGGCAACACCTTGTCCAGAAGGTGCATTGTTGCGACGTGAAAGACAAGAAAACTCACGCCAAACAGTCCCTAACATTGCAGTGGCATGTAGAACCTTATACAGTGTTGCTTGTCCTAGAGCTGATTCCGCAGAGAGATGCTCAAGAGTTTGTCTAAGAGGCTCCCAGTTGTCCTGGGAGGGGATGAGTAGGTTTTGGGGGCCCGAGGTTTAGCCTCCGGCCTGAAAGAAAAAGTGCGAATCAATGCATTCCTGTGTCCTGACCTAAAGTTCTTGCTGGCTACAACCACAGTGAGTGGGACGTAGCAAACATGACGTTATCAAGAATGCAGCCAAGGCAGTTGTTGACTTAGTCTAATTCCTTTACCCAAACCAGGGACACAAGTCAAACTCGGGCCCTATGCTTTGGCATCCCCTACTGGCTATCAGAGCCAGACGACAGCAAAAGGTGGGCGTGTCCCAAGTGCTCAGAATAATATATTTGGCACGAAGAACGTTGCACAGTGTGGCTTGTCCTGGAGCTGATTGTGCAGAGATGCGCTCAAGAGTTTGCCTAAGAGGCTCCCAGTTGTAGTTGTCCTGCGATGTGTCATGGGAGGGGATGAGTAGGTTTTGGGGGCCGAGGTTTAGCCTCCGGCCTGAAAGAAAAATTGGGCACCGCCTCCTACAGTGTCAGGGCATTTTTGGGCATGCCCTTTATGTGAATATCGTAAACGTGCAGACAGAATTGGAAGGCAGTATATAGCAATTGCAAGTACCGTGAGGTCAACATTTGTGACGCTGGGTGTTGCCTACTAGGGATTGCAGCCCTCTAGCCTGCACCGCTGCAAAGGGGTTGTTTGGCCAGTAGGGGATTAAAAGTTAGGCAGCAAGGTGGGGTTTGTGTGCTTGCTCCGGCAGCACATACGATAAATTGGAATCGATACAGAGAAGATTAGCATGGCCCCTGCGAAAGGATGACACGCAAATTGCGTGAAGCGTTTCCACATTTTGATGTGCCGGTTTTGCCTCGGGGAAATGCGGGTGATGCGTGTCCTTCATAAGTGGCTGGAATTCCCGGCGTTCATGTGGCTTTTCCCAACCGATGTCATTACGTGGCGAATGCCAGCGGCAAGGAGGCAACACCTTGTCCAGAAGGTGCATTGTTGCGACGTGAAAGACAAGAAAACTCTACGCCAAACAGTCCCTAACATTGCAGTGGCATGTAGAACCTTATACAGTGTTGCTTGTCCTAGAGCTGATTCCGCAGAGAGATGCTCAAGAGTTTGTCTAAGAGGCTCCCAGTTGTCCTGGGAGGGGATGAGTAGGTTTTGGGGGCCGAGGTTTAGCCTCCGCCTGAAAGAAAAAGTGCGAATCAATGCATTCCTGTGTCCTGACCTAAAGTTCTTGCTGGCTACAACCACAGTGAGTGGGACGTAGCAAACATGACGTTATCAAGAATGCAGCCAAGGCAGTTGTTGACTTAGTCTAATTCCTTTACCCAAACCAGGGACACAAGTCAAACTCGGGCCCTATGCTTTGGCATCCCCTACTGGCTATCAGAGCCAGACGACAGCAAAAGGTGGGCGTGTCCCAAGTGCTCAGAATAATATATTTGGCACGAAGAACGTTGCACAGTGTGGCTTGTCCTGGAGCTGATTGTGCAGAGATGCGCTCAAGAGTTTGCCTAAGAGGCTCCCAGTTGTCCTGCGATGTGTCATGGGAGGGGATGAGTAGGTTTTGGGGGCCCGAGGTTTAGCCTCCGGCCTGAAAGAAAAATTGGGCACCGCCTCCTACAGTGTCAGGGCATTTTTGGGCATGCCCTTTATGTGAATATCGTAAACGTGCAGACAGAATTGGAAGGCAGTATATAGCAATTGCAAGTACCGTGAGGTCAACATTTGTGACGCTTCGGGGTGTTGCCTACTAGGGATTGCAGCCCTCTAGCCTGCACCGCTGCAAAGGGGTTGTTTGGCCAGTAGGGGATTAAAAGTTAGGCAGCAAGGTGGGGTTTGTGTGCTTGCTCCGGCAGCACATACGATAAATTGGAATCGATACAGAGAAGATTAGCATGGCCCCTGCGAAAGGATGACACGCAAATTCGTGAAGCGTTTCCACATTTTGATGTGCCGGTTTTGCCTCGGGGAAATGCGGGTGATGCGTGTCCTTCATAAGTGGCTGGAATTCCCGGCGTTCATGTGGCTTTTCCCAACCGATGTCATTACGTGGCGAATGCCAGCGGCAAGGAGGCAACACCTTGTCCAGAAGGTGCATTGTTGCGACGTGAAAGACAAGAAAACTCTCGCCAAACAGTCCCTAACATTGCAGTGGCATGTAGAACCTTATACAGTGTTGCTTGTCCTAGAGCTGATTCCGCAGAGATGCTCAAGAGTTTGTCTAAGAGGCTCCCAGTTGTCCTGGGAGGGGATGAGTAGGTTTTGGGGGCCGAGGTTTAGCCTCCGGCCTGAAAGAAAAAGTGCGAATCAATGCATTCCTGTGTCCTGACCTAAAGTTCTTGCTGGCTACAACCACAGTGAGTGGGACGTAGCAAACATGACGTTATCAAGAATGCAGCCAAGGCAGTTGTTGACTTAGTCTAATTCCTTTACCCAAACCAGGGACACAAGTCAAACTCGGGCCCTATGCTTTGGCATCCCCTACTGGGTATCAGAGCCAGACGACAGCAAAAGGTGGGCGTGTCCCAAGTGCTCAGAATAATATATTTGGCACGAAGAACGTTGCACAGTGTGGCTTGTCCTGGAGCTGATTGTGCAGAGATGCGCTCAAGAGTTTGCCTAAGAGGCTCCCAGTTGTCCTGCGATGTGTCATGGGAGGGGATGAGTAGGTTTTGGGGGCCGAGGTTTAGCCTCCGGCCTGAAAGAAAAATTGGGCACCGCCTCCTACAGTGTCAGGGCATTTTGGGCATGCCCTTTATGTGAATATCGTAAACGTGCAGACAGAATTGGAAGGCAGTATATAGCAATTGCAAGTACCGTGAGGTCAACATTTGTGACGCCGGGTGTTGCCTACTAGGGATTGCAGCCCTCTAGCCTGCACCGCTGCAAAGGGGTTGTTTGGCCAGTAGGGGATTAAAAGTTAGGCAGCAAGGTGGGGTTTGTGTGCTTGCTCGCAGCACATACGATAAATTGGAATCGATACAGAGAAGATTAGCATGGCCCCTGCGAAAGGATGACACGCAAATTCGTGAAGCGTTTCCACATTTTGATGTGCGGTTTTGCCTCGGGAAATGCGGGTGATGCGTGTCCTTCATAAGTGGCTGGAATTCCGGCGTTCATGTGGCTTTTCCCAACCGATGTCATTACGTGGCGAATGCCAGCGGCAAGGAGGCAACACCTTGTCCAGAAGGTGCATTGTTGCGACGTGAAAGACAAGAAAACTCTACGCCAAACAGTCCCTAACATTGCAGTGGCATGTAGAACCTTATACAGTGTTGCTTGTCCTAGAGCTGATTCCGCAGAGAGATGCTCAAGAGTTTGTCTAAGAGGCTCCCAGTTGTCCTGGGAGGGGATGAGTAGGTTTTGGGGGCCGAGGTTTAGCCTCCGGCCTGAAAGAAAAAGTGCGAATCAATGCATTCCTGTGTCCTGACCTAAAGTTCTTGCTGGCTACAACCACAGTGAGTGGGACGTAGCAAACATGACGTTATCAAGAATGCAGCCAAGGCAGTTGTTGACTTAGTCTAATTCCTTTACCCAAACCAGGGACACAAGTCAAACTCGGGCCCTATGCTTTGGCATCCCCTACTGGCTATCAGAGCCAGACGACAGCAAAAGGTGGGCGTGTCCCAAGTGCTCAGAATAATATATTTGGCACGAAGAACGTTGCACAGTGTGGCTTGTCCTGGAGCTGATTGTGCAGAGATGCGCTCAAGAGTTTGCCTAAGAGGCTCCCAGTTGTCCTGCGATGTGTCATGGGAGGGGATGAGTAGGTTTTGGGGGCCGAGGTTTAGCCTCCGGCCTGAAAGAAAAATTGGGCACCGCCTCCTACAGTGTCAGGGCATTTTGGGCATGCCCTTTATGTGAATATCGTAAACGTGCAGACAGAATTGGAAGGCAGTATATAGCAATTGCAAGTACCGTGAGGTCAACATTTGTGACGCTCGGGTGTTGCCTACTAGGGATTGCAGCCCTCTAGCCTGCACCGCTGCAAAGGGGTTGTTTGGCCAGTAGGGGATTAAAAGTTAGGCAGCAAGGTGGGGTTTGTGTGCTTGCTCCGCAGCACATACGATAAATTGGAATCGATACAGAGAAGATTAGCATGGCCCCTGCGAAAGGATGACACGCAAATTGTGAAGCGTTTCCACATTTTGATGTGCCGGTTTTGCCTCGGGAAATGCGGGTGATGCGTGTCCTTCATAAGTGGCTGGAATTCCGGCGTTCATGTGGCTTTTCCCAACCGATGTCATTACGTGGCGAATGCCAGCGGCAAGGAGGCAACACCTTGTCCAGAAGGTGCATTGTTGCGACGTGAAAGACAAGAAAACTCACGCCAAACAGTCCCTAACATTGCAGTGGCATGTAGAACCTTATACAGTGTTGCTTGTCCTAGAGCTGATTCCGCAGAGAGATGCTCAAGAGTTTGTCTAAGAGGCTCCCAGTTGTCCTGGGAGGGGATGAGTAGGTTTTGGGGGCCGAGGTTTAGCCTCCGGCCTGAAAGAAAAAGTGCGAATCAATGCATTCCTGTGTCCTGACCTAAAGTTCTTGCTGGCTACAACCACAGTGAGTGGGACGTAGCAAACATGACGTTATCAAGAATGCAGCCAAGGCAGTTGTTGACTTAGTCTAATTCCTTTACCCAAACCAGGGACACAAGTCAAACTCGGGCCCTATGCTTTGGCATCCCCTACTGGGTATCAGAGCCAGACGACAGCAAAAGGTGGGCGTGTCCCAAGTGCTCAGAATAATATATTTGGCACGAAGAACGTTGCACAGTGTGGCTTGTCCTGGAGCTGATTGTGCAGAGATGCGCTCAAGAGTTTGCCTAAGAGGCTCCCAGTTGTCCTGCGATGTGTCATGGGAGGGGATGAGTAGGTTTTGGGGGCCGAGGTTTAGCCTCCGCCTGAAAGAAAAATTGGGCACCGCCTCCTACAGTGTCAGGGCATTTTGGGCATGCCCTTTATGTGAATATCGTAAACGTGCAGACAGAATTGGAAGGCAGTATATAGCAATTGCAAGTACCGTGAGGTCAACATTTGTGACGCTCGGGTGTTGCCTACTAGGGATTGCAGCCCTCTAGCCTGCACCGCTGCAAAGGGGTTGTTTGGCCAGTAGGGGATTAAAAGTTAGGCAGCAAGGTGGGGTTTGTGTGCTTGCTCCGCAGCACATACGATAAATTGGAATCGATACAGAGAAGATTAGCATGGCCCCTGCGAAGGATGACACGCAAATTCGTGAAGCGTTTCCACATTTTGATGTGCCGGTTTTGCCTCGGGAAATGCGGGTGATGCGTGTCCTTCATAAGTGGCTGGAATTCCGGCGTTCATGTGGCTTTTCCCAACCGATGTCATTACGTGGCGAATGCCAGCGGCAAGGAGGCAACACCTTGTCCAGAAGGTGCATTGTTGCGACGTGAAAGACAAGAAAACTCTACGCCAAACAGTCCCTAACATTGCAGTGGCATGTAGAACCTTAAACAGTGTTGCTTGTCCTAGAGCTGATTCCGCAGAGAGATGCTCAAGAGTTTGTCTAAGAGGCTCCCAGTTGTCCTGGGAGGGGATGAGTAGGTTTTGGGGGCCGAGGTTTAGCCTCCGGCCTGAAAGAAAAAGTGCGAATCAATGCATTCCTGTGTCCTGACCTAAAGTTCTTGCTGGCTACAACCACAGTGAGTGGGACGTAGCAAACATGACGTTATCAAGAATGCAGCCAAGGCAGTTGTTGACTTAGTCTAATTCCTTTACCCAAACCAGGGACACAAGTCAAACTCGGGCCCTATGCTTTGGCATCCCCTACTGGGTATCAGAGCCAGACGACAGCAAAAGGTGGGCGTGTCCCAAGTGCTCAGAATAATATATTTGGCACGAAGAACGTTGCACAGTGTGGCTTGTCCTGGAGCTGATTGTGCAGAGATGCGCTCAAGAGTTTGCCTAAGAGGCTCCCAGTTGTCCTGCGATGTGTCATGGGAGGGGATGAGTAGGTTTTGGGGGCCGAGGTTTAGCCTCCGGCCTGAAAGAAAAATTGGGCACCGCCTCCTACAGTGTCAGGGCATTTTGGGCATGCCCTTTATGTGAATATCGTAAGCGTGCAGACAGAATTGGAAGGCAGTATATAGCAATTGCAAGTACCGTGAGGTCAACATTTGTGACGCTCGGGTGTTGCCTACTAGGGATTGCAGCCCTCTAGCCTGCACCGCTGCAAAGGGGTTGTTTGGCCAGTAGGGGATTAAAAGTTAGGCAGCAAGGTGGGGTTTGTGTGCTTGCTCCGCAGCACATACGATAAATTGAATCGATACAGAGAAGATTAGCATGGCCCCTGCGAAGGATGACACGCAAATTCGTGAAGCGTTTCCACATTTTGATGTGCCGGTTTTGCCTCGGGAAATGCGGGTGATGCGTGTCCTTCATAAGTGGCTGGAATTCCGGCGTTCATGTGGCTTTTCCCAACCGATGTCATTACGTGGCGAATGCCAGCGGCAAGGAGGCAACACCTTGTCCAGAAGGTGCATTGTTGCGACGTGAAAGACAAGAAAACTCTACGCCAAACAGTCCCTAACATTGCAGTGGCATGTAGAACCTTATACAGTGTTGCTTGTCCTAGAGCTGATTCCGCAGAGAGATGCTCAAGAGTTTGTCTAAGAGGCTCCCAGTTGTCCTGGGAGGGGATGAGTAGGTTTTGGGGGCCGAGGTTTAGCCTCCGGCCTGAAAGAAAAAGTGCGAATCAATGCATTCCTGTGTCCTGACCTAAAGTTCTTGCTGGCTACAACCACAGTGAGTGGGACGTAGCAAACATGACGTTATCAAGAATGCAGCCAAGGCAGTTGTTGACTTAGTCTAATTCCTTTACCCAAACCAGGGACACAAGTCAAACTCGGGCCCTATGCTTTGGCATCCCCTACTGGGTATCAGAGCCAGACGACAGCAAAAGGTGGGCGTGTCCCAAGTGCTCAGAATAATATATTTGGCACGAAGAACGTTGCACAGTGTGGCTTGTCCTGGAGCTGATTGTGCAGAGATGCGCTCAAGAGTTTGCCTAAGAGGCTCCCAGTTGTCCTGCGATGTGTCATGGGAGGGGATGAGTAGGTTTTGGGGGCCGAGGTTTAGCCTCCGGCCTGAAAGAAAAATTGGGCACCGCCTCCTACAGTGTCAGGGCATTTTTGGGCATGCCCTTTATGTGAATATCGTAAACGTGCAGACAGAATTGGAAGGCAGTATATAGCAATTGCAAGTACCGTGAGGTCAACATTTGTGACGCTTCGGGGTGTTGCCTACTAGGGATTGCAGCCCTCTAGCCTGCACCGCTGCAAAGGGGTTGTTTGGCCAGTAGGGGATTAAAAGTTAGGCAGCAAGGTGGGGTTTGTGTGCTTGCTCGCAGCACATACGATAAATTGGAATCGATACAGAGAAGATTAGCATGGCCCCTGCGAAAGGATGACACGCAAATTCGTGAAGCGTTTCCACATTTTGATGTGCCGGTTTTGCCTCGGGGAAATGCGGGTGATGCGTGTCCTTCATAAGTGGCTGGAATTCCGGCGTTCATGTGGCTTTTCCCAACCGATGTCATTACGTGGCGAATGCCAGCGGCAAGGAGGCAACACCTTGTCCAGAAGGTGCATTGTTGCGACGTGAAAGACAAGAAAACTCTACGCCAAACAGTCCCTAACATTGCAGTGGCATGTAGAACCTTAAACAGTGTTGCTTGTCCTAGAGCTGATTCCGCAGAGAGATGCTCAAGAGTTTGTCTAAGAGGCTCCCAGTTGTCCTGGGAGGGGATGAGTAGGTTTTGGGGGCCGAGGTTTAGCCTCCGGCCTGAAAGAAAAAGTGCGAATCAATGCATTCCTGTGTCCTGACCTAAAGTTCTTGCTGGCTACAACCACAGTGAGTGGGACGTAGCAAACATGACGTTATCAAGAATGCAGCCAAGGCAGTTGTTGACTTAGTCTAATTCCTTTACCCAAACCAGGGACACAAGTCAAACTCGGGCCCTATGCTTTGGCATCCCCTACTGGGTATCAGAGCCAGACGACAGCAAAAGGTGGGCGTGTCCCAAGTGCTCAGAATAATATATTTGGCACGAAGAACGTTGCACAGTGTGGCTTGTCCTGGAGCTGATTGTGCAGAGATGCGCTCAAGAGTTTGCCTAAGAGGCTCCCAGTTGTCCTGCGATGTGTCATGGGAGGGGATGAGTAGGTTTTGGGGGCCCGAGGTTTAGCCTCCGGCCTGAAAGAAAAATTGGGCACCGCCTCCTACAGTGTCAGGGCATTTTTGGGCATGCCCTTTATGTGAATATCGTAACGTGCAGACAGAATTGGAAGGCAGTATATAGCAATTGCAAGTACCGTGAGGTCAACATTTGTGACGCTCGGGTGTTGCCTACTAGGGATTGCAGCCCTCTAGCCTGCACCGCTGCAAAGGGGTTGTTTGGCCAGTAGGGGATTAAAAGTTAGGCAGCAAGGTGGGGTTTGTGTGCTTGCTCGCAGCACATACGATAAATTGGAATCGATACAGAGAAGATTAGCATGGCCCCTGCGAAAGGATGACACGCAAATTCGTGAAGCGTTTCCACATTTTGATGTGCCGGTTTTGCCTCGGGGAAATGCGGGTGATGCGTGTCCTTCATAAGTGGCTGGAATTCCGGCGTTCATGTGGCTTTTCCCAACCGATGTCATTACGTGGCGAATGCCAGCGGCAAGGAGGCAACACCTTGTCCAGAAGGTGCATTGTTGCGACGTGAAAGACAAGAAAACTCTACGCCAAACAGTCCCTAACATTGCAGTGGCATGTAGAACCTTAAACAGTGTTGCTTGTCCTAGAGCTGATTCCGCAGAGAGATGCTCAAGAGTTTGTCTAAGAGGCTCCCAGTTGTCCTGGGAGGGGATGAGTAGGTTTTGGGGGCCCGAGGTTTAGCCTCCGGCCTGAAAGAAAAAGTGCGAATCAATGCATTCCTGTGTCCTGACCTAAAGTACTTGCTGGCTACAACCACAGTGAGTGGGACGTAGCAAACATGACGTTATCAAGAATGCAGCCAAGGCAGTTGTTGACTTAGTCTAATTCCTTTACCCAAACCAGGGACACAAGTCAAACTCGGGCCCTATGCTTTGGCATCCCCTACTGGGTATCAGAGCCAGACGACAGCAAAGGTGGGCGTGTCCCAAGTGCTCAGAATAATATATTTGGCACGAAGAACGTTGCACAGTGTGGCTTGTCCTGGAGCTGATTGTGCAGAGATGCGCTCAAGAGTTTGCCTAAGAGGCTCCCAGTTGTCCTGCGATGTGTCATGGGAGGGGATGAGTAGGTTTTGGGGGCCCGAGGTTTAGCCTCCGGCCTGAAAGAAAAATTGGGCACCGCCTCCTACAGTGTCAGGGCATTTTTGGGCATGCCCTTTATGTGAATATCGTAAACGTGCAGACAGAATTGGAAGGCAGTATATAGCAATTGCAAGTACCGTGAGGTCAACATTTGTGACGCTTCGGGGTGTTGCCTACTAGGGATTGCAGCCCTCTAGCCTGCACCGCTGCAAAGGGGTTGTTTGGCCAGTAGGGGATTAAAAGTTAGGCAGCAAGGTGGGGTTTGTGTGCTTGCTCCGGCAGCACATACGATAAATTGGAATCGATACAGAGAAGATTAGCATGGCCCCTGCGAAGGATGACACGCAAATTCGTGAAGCGTTTCCACATTTTGATGTGCCGGTTTTGCCTCGGGGAAATGCGGGTGATGCGTGTCCTTCATAAGTGGCTGGAATTCCCGGCGTTCATGTGGCTTTTCCCAACCGATGTCATTACGTGGCGAATGCCAGCGGCAAGGAGGCAACACCTTGTCCAGAAGGTGCATTGTTGCGGCGTGAAAGACAAGAAAACTCACGCCAAACAGTCCCTAACATTGCAGTGGCATGTAGAACCTTATACAGTGTTGCTTGTCCTAGAGCTGATTCCGCAGAGAGATGCTCAAGAGTTTGTCTAAGAGGCTCCCAGTTGTCCTGGGAGGGGATGAGTAGGTTTTGGGGGCCCGAGGTTTAGCCTCCGGCCTGAAAGAAAAAGTGCGAATCAATGCATTCCTGTGTCCTGACCTAAAGTTCTTGCTGGCTACAACCACAGTGAGTGGGACGTAGCAAACATGACGTTATCAAGAATGCAGCCAAGGCAGTTGTTGACTTAGTCTAATTCCTTTACCCAAACCAGGGACACAAGTCAAACTCGGGCCCTATGCTTTGGCATCCCCTACTGGGTATCAGAGCCAGACGACAGCAAAAGGTGGGCGTGTCCCAAGTGCTCAGAATAATATATTTGGCACGAAGAACGTTGCACAGTGTGGCTTGTCCTGGAGCTGATTGTGCAGAGATGCGCTCAAGAGTTTGCCTAAGAGGCTCCCAGTTGTCCTGCGATGTGTCATGGGAGGGGATGAGTAGGTTTTGGGGGCCGAGGTTTAGCCTCCGGCCTGAAAGAAAAATTGGGCACCGCCTCCTACAGTGTCAGGGCATTTTTGGGCATGCCCTTTATGTGAATATCGTAAACGTGCAGACAGAATTGGAAGGCAGTATATAGCAATTGCAAGTACCGTGAGGTCAACATTTGTGACGCCGGGTGTTGCCTACTAGGGATTGCAGCCCTCTAGCCTGCACCGCTGCAAAGGGGTTGTTTGGCCAGTAGGGGATTAAAAGTTAGGCAGCAAGGTGGGGTTTGTGTGCTTGCTCCGGCAGCACATACGATAAATTGGAATCGATACAGAGAAGATTAGCATGGCCCCTGCGAAAGGATGACACGCAAATTGCGTGAAGCGTTTCCACATTTTGATGTGCCGGTTTTGCCTCGGGAAATGCGGGTGATGCGTGTCCTTCATAAGTGGCTGGAATTCCGGCGTTCATGTGGCTTTTCCCAACCGATGTCATTACGTGGCGAATGCCAGCGGCAAGGAGGCAACACCTTGTCCAGAAGGTGCATTGTTGCGACGTGAAAGACAAGAAAACTCGCCAAACAGTCCCTAACATTGCAGTGGCATGTAGAACCTTATACAGTGTTGCTTGTCCTAGAGCTGATTCCGCAGAGATGCTCAAGAGTTTGTCTAAGAGGCTCCCAGTTGTCCTGGGAGGGGATGAGTAGGTTTTGGGGGCCGAGGTTTAGCCTCCGGCCTGAAAGAAAAAGTGCGAATCAATGCATTCCTGTGTCCTGACCTAAAGTTCTTGCTGGCTACAACCACAGTGAGTGGGACGTAGCAAACATGACGTTATCAAGAATGCAGCCAAGGCAGTTGTTGACTTAGTCTAATTCCTTTACCCAAACCAGGGACACAAGTCAAACTCGGGCCCTATGCTTTGGCATCCCCTACTGGGTATCAGAGCCAGACGACAGCAAAAGGTGGGCGTGTCCCAAGTGCTCAGAATAATATATTTGGCACGAAGAACGTTGCACAGTGTGGCTTGTCCTGGAGCTGATTGTGCAGAGATGCGCTCAAGAGTTTGCCTAAGAGGCTCCCAGTTGTCCTGCGATGTGTCATGGGAGGGGATGAGTAGGTTTTGGGGGCCCGAGGTTTAGCCTCCGCCTGAAAGAAAAATTGGGCACCGCCTCCTACAGTGTCAGGGCATTTTGGGCATGCCCTTTATGTGAATATCGTAAACGTGCAGACAGAATTGGAAGGCAGTATATAGCAATTGCAAGTACCGTGAGGTCAACATTTGTGACGCCGGGTGTTGCCTACTAGGGATTGCAGCCCTCTAGCCTGCACCGCTGCAAAGGGGTTGTTTGGCCAGTAGGGGATTAAAAGTTAGGCAGCAAGGTGGGGTTTGTGTGCTTGCTCCGCAGCACATACGATAAATTGGAATCGATACAGAGAAGATTAGCATGGCCCCTGCGAAAGGATGACACGCAAATTGCGTGAAGCGTTTCCACATTTTGATGTGCCGGTTTTGCCTCGGGAAATGCGGGTGATGCGTGTCCTTCATAAGTGGCTGGAATTCCGGCGTTCATGTGGCTTTTCCCAACCGATGTCATTACGTGGCGAATGCCAGCGGCAAGGAGGCAACACCTTGTCCAGAAGGTGCATTGTTGCGGCGTGAAAGACAAGAAAACTCTACGCCAAACAGTCCCTAACATTGCAGTGGCATGTAGAACCTTATACAGTGTTGCTTGTCCTAGAGCTGATTCCGCAGAGAGATGCTCAAGAGTTTGTCTAAGAGGCTCCCAGTTGTCCTGGGAGGGGATGAGTAGGTTTTGGGGGCCCGAGGTTTAGCCTCCGCCTGAAAGAAAAAGTGCGAATCAATGCATTCCTGTGTCCTGACCTAAAGTTCTTGCTGGCTACAACCACAGTGAGTGGGACGTAGCAAACATGACGTTATCAAGAATGCAGCCAAGGCAGTTGTTGACTTAGTCTAATTCCTTTACCCAAACCAGGGACACAAGTCAAACTCGGGCCCTATGCTTTGGCATCCCCTACTGGGTATCAGAGCCAGACGACAGCAAAAGGTGGGCGTGTCCCAAGTGCTCAGAATAATATATTTGGCACGAAGAACGTTGCACAGTGTGGCTTGTCCTGGAGCTGATTGTGCAGAGATGCGCTCAAGAGTTTGCCTAAGAGGCTCCCAGTTGTCCTGCGATGTGTCATGGGAGGGGATGAGTAGGTTTTGGGGGCCCGAGGTTTAGCCTCCGGCCTGAAAGAAAAATTGGGCACCGCCTCCTACAGTGTCAGGGCATTTTTGGGCATGCCCTTTATGTGAATATCGTAAACGTGCAGACAGAATTGGAAGGCAGTATATAGCAATTGCAAGTACCGTGAGGTCAACATTTGTGACGCTGGGTGTTGCCTACTAGGGATTGCAGCCCTCAGCCTGCACCGCTGCAAAGGGGTTGTTTGGCCAGTAGGGGATTAAAAGTTAGGCAGCAAGGTGGGGTTTGTGTGCTTGCTCGCAGCACATACGATAAATTGGAATCGATACAGAGAAGATTAGCATGGCCCCTGCGAAAGGATGACACGCAAATTCGTGAAGCGTTTCCACATTTTGATGTGCCGGTTTTGCCTCGGGAAATGCGGGTGATGCGTGTCCTTCATAAGTGGCTGGAATTCCGGCGTTCATGTGGCTTTTCCCAACCGATGTCATTACGTGGCGAATGCCAGCGGCAAGGAGGCAACACCTTGTCCAGAAGGTGCATTGTTGCGACGTGAAAGACAAGAAAACTCACGCCAAACAGTCCCTAACATTGCAGTGGCATGTAGAACCTTATACAGTGTTGCTTGTCCTAGAGCTGATTCCGCAGAGAGATGCTCAAGAGTTTGTCTAAGAGGCTCCCAGTTGTCCTGGGAGGGATGAGTAGGTTTTGGGGGCCCGAGGTTTAGCCTCCGGCCTGAAAGAAAAAGTGCGAATCAATGCATTCCTGTGTCCTGACCTAAAGTTCTTGCTGGCTACAACCACAGTGAGTGGGACGTAGCAAACATGACGTTATCAAGAATGCAGCCAAGGCAGTTGTTGACTTAGTCTAATTCCTTTACCCAAACCAGGGACACAAGTCAAACTCGGGCCCTATGCTTTGGCATCCCCTACTGGGTATCAGAGCCAGACGACAGCAAAAGGTGGGCGTGTCCCAAGTGCTCAGAATAATATATTTGGCACGAAGAACGTTGCACAGTGTGGCTTGTCCTGGAGCTGATTGTGCAGAGATGCGCTCAAGAGTTTGCCTAAGAGGCTCCCAGTTGTCCTGCGATGTGTCATGGGAGGGATGAGTAGGTTTTGGGGGCCCGAGGTTTAGCCTCCGGCCTGAAAGAAAAATTGGGCACCGCCTCCTACAGTGTCAGGGCATTTTGGGCATGCCCTTTATGTGAATATCGTAAGCGTGCAGACAGAATTGGAAGGCAGTATATAGCAATTGCAAGTACCGTGAGGTCAACATTTGTGACGCTGGGTGTTGCCTACTAGGGATTGCAGCCCTCTAGCCTGCACCGCTGCAAAGGGGTTGTTTGGCCAGTAGGGGATTAAAAGTTAGGCAGCAAGGTGGGGTTTGTGTGCTTGCTCCGCAGCACATACGATAAATTGGAATCGATACAGAGAAGATTAGCATGGCCCCTGCGAAAGGATGACACGCAAATTGTGAAGCGTTTCCACATTTTGATGTGCCGGTTTTGCCTCGGGAAATGCGGGTGATGCGTGTCCTTCATAAGTGGCTGGAATTCCGGCGTTCATGTGGCTTTTCCCAACCGATGTCATTACGTGGCGAATGCCAGCGGCAAGGAGGCAACACCTTGTCCAGAAGGTGCATTGTTGCGACGTGAAAGACAAGAAAACTCACGCCAAACAGTCCCTAACATTGCAGTGGCATGTAGAACCTTATACAGTGTTGCTTGTCCTAGAGCTGATTCCGCAGAGAGATGCTCAAGAGTTTGTCTAAGAGGCTCCCAGTTGTCCTGGGAGGGATGAGTAGGTTTTGGGGGCCCGAGGTTTAGCCTCCGGCCTGAAAGAAAAAGTGCGAATCAATGCATTCCTGTGTCCTGACCTAAAGTTCTTGCTGGCTACAACCACAGTGAGTGGGACGTAGCAAACATGACGTTATCAAGAATGCAGCCAAGGCAGTTGTTGACTTAGTCTAATTCCTTTACCCAAACCAGGGACACAAGTCAAACTCGGGCCCTATGCTTTGGCATCCCCTACTGGCTATCAGAGCCAGACGACAGCAAAAGGTGGGCGTGTCCCAAGTGCTCAGAATAATATATTTGGCACGAAGAACGTTGCACAGTGTGGCTTGTCCTGGAGCTGATTGTGCAGAGATGCGCTCAAGAGTTTGCCTAAGAGGCTCCCAGTTGTCCTGCGATGTGTCATGGGAGGGATGAGTAGGTTTTGGGGGCCCGAGGTTTAGCCTCCGGCCTGAAAGAAAAATTGGGCACCGCCTCCTACAGTGTCAGGGCATTTTTGGGCATGCCCTTTATGTGAATATCGTAAACGTGCAGACAGAATTGGAAGGCAGTATATAGCAATTGCAAGTACCGTGAGGTCAACATTTGTGACGCTCGGGTGTTGCCTACTAGGGATTGCAGCCCTCTAGCCTGCACCGCTGCAAAGGGGTTGTTTGGCAACTAGGGGATTAAAAGTTAGGCAGCAAGGTGGGGTTTGTGTGCTTGCTCCGGCAGCACATACGATAAATTGGAATCGATACAGAGAAGATTAGCATGGCCCCTGCGAAAGGATGACACGCAAATTCGTGAAGCGTTTCCACATTTTGATGTGCCGGTTTTGCCTCGGGGAAATGCGGGTGATGCGTGTCCTTCATAAGTGGCTGGAATTCCCGGCGTTCATGTGGCTTTTCCCAACCGATGTCATTACGTGGCGAATGCCAGCGGCAAGGAGGCAACACCTTGTCCAGAAGGTGCATTGTTGCGACGTGAAAGACAAGAAAACTCTACGCCAAACAGTCCCTAACATTGCAGTGGCATGTAGAACCTTATACAGTGTTGCTTGTCCTAGAGCTGATTCCGCAGAGAGATGCTCAAGAGTTTGTCTAAGAGGCTCCCAGTTGTCCTGGGAGGGATGAGTAGGTTTTGGGGGCCCGAGGTTTAGCCTCCGGCCTGAAAGAAAAAGTGCGAATCAATGCATTCCTGTGTCCTGACCTAAAGTTCTTGCTGGCTACAACCACAGTGAGTGGGACGTAGCAAACATGACGTTATCAAGAATGCAGCCAAGGCAGTTGTTGACTTAGTCTAATTCCTTTACCCAAACCAGGGACACAAGTCAAACTCGGGCCCTATGCTTTGGCATCCCCTACTGGCTATCAGAGCCAGACGACAGCAAAAGGTGGGCGTGTCCCAAGTGCTCAGAATAATATATTTGGCACGAAGAACGTTGCACAGTGTGGCTTGTCCTGGAGCTGATTGTGCAGAGATGCGCTCAAGAGTTTGCCTAAGAGGCTCCCAGTTGTCCTGCGATGTGTCATGGGAGGGATGAGTAGGTTTTGGGGGCCCGAGGTTTAGCCTCCGGCCTGAAAGAAAAATTGGGCACCGCCTCCTACAGTGTCAGGGCATTTTTGGGCATGCCCTTTATGTGAATATCGTAAACGTGCAGACAGAATTGGAAGGCAGTATATAGCAATTGCAAGTACCGTGAGGTCAACATTTGTGACGCTCGGGTGTTGCCTACTAGGGATTGCAGCCCTCTAGCCTGCACCGCTGCAAAGGGGTTGTTTGGCCAGTAGGGGATTAAAAGTTAGGCAGCAAGGTGGGGTTTGTGTGCTTGCTCCGCAGCACATACGATAAATTGGAATCGATACAGAGAAGATTAGCATGGCCCCTGCGAAAGGATGACACGCAAATTGTGAAGCGTTTCCACATTTTGATGTGCGGTTTTGCCTCGGGAAATGCGGTGATGCGTGTCCTTCATAAGTGGCTGGAATTCCGGCGTTCATGTGGCTTTTCCCAACCGATGTCATTACGTGGCGAATGCCAGCGGCAAGGAGGCAACACCTTGTCCAGAAGGTGCATTGTTGCGACGTGAAAGACAAGAAAACTCACGCCAAACAGTCCCTAACATTGCAGTGGCATGTAGAACCTTATACAGTGTTGCTTGTCCTAGAGCTGATTCCGCAGAGAGATGCTCAAGAGTTTGTCTAAGAGGCTCCCAGTTGTCCTGGGAGGGGATGAGTAGGTTTTGGGGGCCGAGGTTTAGCCTCCGGCCTGAAAGAAAAAGTGCGAATCAATGCATTCCTGTGTCCTGACCTAAAGTTCTTGCTGGCTACAACCACAGTGAGTGGGACGTAGCAAACATGACGTTATCAAGAATGCAGCCAAGGCAGTTGTTGACTTAGTCTAATTCCTTTACCCAAACCAGGGACACAAGTCAAACTCGGGCCCTATGCTTTGGCATCCCCTACTGGGTATCAGAGCCAGACGACAGCAAAAGGTGGGCGTGTCCCAAGTGCTCAGAATAATATATTTGGCACGAAGAACGTTGCACAGTGTGGCTTGTCCTGGAGCTGATTGTGCAGAGATGCGCTCAAGAGTTTGCCTAAGAGGCTCCCAGTTGTCCTGCGATGTGTCATGGGAGGGGATGAGTAGGTTTTGGGGGCCGAGGTTTAGCCTCCGGCCTGAAAGAAAAATTGGGCACCGCCTCCTACAGTGTCAGGGCATTTTGGGCATGCCCTTTATGTGAATATCGTAACGTGCAGACAGAATTGGAAGGCAGTATATAGCAATTGCAAGTACCGTGAGGTCAACATTTGTGACGCCGGGTGTTGCCTACTAGGGATTGCAGCCCTCTAGCCTGCACCGCTGCAAAGGGGTTGTTTGGCAACTAGGGGATTAAAAGTTAGGCAGCAAGGTGGGGTTTGTGTGCTTGCTCGCAGCACATACGATAAATTGGAATCGATACAGAGAAGATTAGCATGGCCCCTGCGAAAGGATGACACGCAAATTCGTGAAGCGTTTCCACATTTTGATGTGCCGGTTTTGCCTCGGGAAATGCGGGTGATGCGTGTCCTTCATAAGTGGCTGGAATTCCGGCGTTCATGTGGCTTTTCCCAACCGATGTCATTACGTGGCGAATGCCAGCGGCAAGGAGGCAACACCTTGTCCAGAAGGTGCATTGTTGCGACGTGAAAGACAAGAAAACTCTACGCCAAACAGTCCCTAACATTGCAGTGGCATGTAGAACCTTATACAGTGTTGCTTGTCCTAGAGCTGATTCCGCAGAGAGATGCTCAAGAGTTTGTCTAAGAGGCTCCCAGTTGTCCTGGGAGGGGATGAGTAGGTTTTGGGGGCCGAGGTTTAGCCTCCGGCCTGAAAGAAAAAGTGCGAATCAATGCATTCCTGTGTCCTGACCTAAAGTTCTTGCTGGCTACAACCACAGTGAGTGGGACGTAGCAAACATGACGTTATCAAGAATGCAGCCAAGGCAGTTGTTGACTTAGTCTAATTCCTTTACCCAAACCAGGGACACAAGTCAAACTCGGGCCCTATGCTTTGGCATCCCCTACTGGCTATCAGAGCCAGACGACAGCAAAGGTGGGCGTGTCCCAAGTGCTCAGAATAATATATTTGGCACGAAGAACGTTGCACAGTGTGGCTTGTCCTGGAGCTGATTGTGCAGAGATGCGCTCAAGAGTTTGCCTAAGAGGCTCCCAGTTGTCCTGCGATGTGTCATGGGAGGGGATGAGTAGGTTTTGGGGGCCCGAGGTTTAGCCTCCGGCCTGAAAGAAAAATTGGGCACCGCCTCCTACAGTGTCAGGGCATTTTTGGGCATGCCCTTTATGTGAATATCGTAACGTGCAGACAGAATTGGAAGGCAGTATATAGCAATTGCAAGTACCGTGAGGTCAACATTTGTGACGCTTCGGGGTGTTGCCTACTAGGGATTGCAGCCCTCTAGCCTGCACCGCTGCAAAGGGGTTGTTTGGCCAGTAGGGGATTAAAAGTTAGGCAGCAAGGTGGGGTTTGTGTGCTTGCTCCGGCAGCACATACGATAAATTGGAATCGATACAGAGAAGATTAGCATGGCCCCTGCGAAAGGATGACACGCAAATTCGTGAAGCGTTTCCACATTTTGATGTGCCGGTTTTGCCTCGGGGAAATGCGGGTGATGCGTGTCCTTCATAAGTGGCTGGAATTCCCGGCGTTCATGTGGCTTTTCCCAACCGATGTCATTACGTGGCGAATGCCAGCGGCAAGGAGGCAACACCTTGTCCAGAAGGTGCATTGTTGCGACGTGAAAGACAAGAAAACTCTACGCCAAACAGTCCCTAACATTGCAGTGGCATGTAGAACCTTATACAGTGTTGCTTGTCCTAGAGCTGATTCCGCAGAGAGATGCTCAAGAGTTTGTCTAAGAGGCTCCCAGTTGTCCTGGGAGGGGATGAGTAGGTTTTGGGGGCCCGAGGTTTAGCCTCCGGCCTGAAAGAAAAAGTGCGAATCAATGCATTCCTGTGTCCTGACCTAAAGTTCTTGCTGGCTACAACCACAGTGAGTGGGACGTAGCAAACATGACGTTATCAAGAATGCAGCCAAGGCAGTTGTTGACTTAGTCTAATTCCTTTACCCAAACCAGGGACACAAGTCAAACTCGGGCCCTATGCTTTGGCATCCCCTACTGGCTATCAGAGCCAGACGACAGCAAAAGGTGGGCGTGTCCCAAGTGCTCAGAATAATATATTTGGCACGAAGAACGTTGCACAGTGTGGCTTATCCTGGAGCTGATTGTGCAGAGAGATGTGCAGAGAGATGCGCTCAAGAGTTTGTCTAAGAGGCTCCCAGTTGTCCTGGGATGCTTCTCACTTGCCTTTAATTAACAGGTGCAGTGAGTTACTTTATGCAAGCTTCAAGTCTCATCTTGTAGCCTCAGATGAAAAATTTAATAAAGGTTTGAATATTGTGATGTCAAAATTAGCATGGCCCCTCTTATCACATGTGTTATATGCTAGATTATACTACTTTAAAGTGTGATAATGTAAGTTTTAATAAACTAGTAACATCCATATGTCATAATCATTAGCATTTACTTTTTCTTCCATATTTTGAAGCGTTTACTGCACTGCTGATGTTTTTTCTGTTTAGATGGAACATCCTACATTCAGGCAGGCCCCTAATGGTCAGGAGGGACAGGCCTTTTTTGGCTTCAGGGACTTCAAATTATAGACCCTCCAGAGCCTGTACAATTCTGAGGACCCCAAAAAGTATGTTATGACATGTGGATTATAATATAGTTGTGTCCTATGATGTGTGTAGTGGTATATGGACCCAAATGCACATGACCAGGAAGCATAATGGAGTTAAGTAGCTGGATGGCTACAGTGTTTATTGAGGGTAATGTGATTGACAGGCAGGTACAGGCAGACCGGTAAGCAGACAGGTAAACAAACAGGCAAAAGGCAGATCGGTTACCGGCTGGTAGTGGTGTAAGCAGGGAAGTGAGTCCAAGGTGGTAAATCAGTTCAAATAGGGAGCAGGCAAGTTACAAAATACAGGATCCAGCCAAGGTCCAAGGGAGACAAATAATCCAAATAACAGAACTTACGGTAAAACTGCCAGGAAATTGGGCACTGGAACCAGGTGCAACAAAAGTTCACCAAACGGCGACACCCACAAAGATCAGGAGAACTTACAAGACAAGACCAAAAACTCAAGGCAAGAATCGCTCAGCAGGAACAACACCATGTGTAACAACGATGACCCAACACTGAACAAAGACAGAGACACGGACTATATACCATAGGTTAGGTGAAACAACGAGACACAGGTGCAACCAATCAAGGAAGGACCAACAATCAAAACTGGAGGGAAAACAAAGACAGGAAATAAAAACCACAAGATACACCAGGGAAGGAACACACTACAATATAAAACAGGAAGTGACAACACCTAAACTACCACAAGTTGCTGACCATCAGTGATAATAATGATATGACAAATTGTCTAATTTACTTAGATTTGTCAACTACCTCCGGAGGAAGGCGCCATCTCCCAGCACGCAGATGGAGAACGCCATCCGCTACGTCAGGATCAGAGACAGACAGAGAGATACTGCTGCTGCAGCTGCATCCACCACCGCCATTCCAACCAGCAGCACCACCACCACCACAGCCACAGACAGAGCCACGGCCACCACCGGCGGCGGCAGCAGCACTAGCAGCACAGCCTCTGTCTCGGCCGCAATTCAGGGAGCTAGGAGTGCATCACATTACGTGTTTTATGTTAAAGCTGTATGAACTTTCTGAAGACATTTTAGTGTTTGTCATGTTGTTATTTTATAGATGTTGTTGTGTGTATGTGTGTGCCGTGAGGAGTGTAAGTAAAAAGTAAAGTCATATTCGTGTAACATATTGTAAATAACAGAAAGACTTGAATTCTGTCATGGTTTTGTGTTTGTGTTTGATTAGTTCCTGTTTTATTTTGAAATATTCTCCTTCCCTCATGTGTAAGATTTGCTTCCTGTCTTTGATTCCTGTGATTGTTTTCACCTGTGTCTCGTTGTCTCTAAGTGTATTTAAGTCTGTGTCTTCATCTGTTCTGTGTGTGGACCCTAGTGTTCTGTGGTTCTTGGATTTATGTGCTGTTTCTGGTGTACTTTCATTTATGGACTTTTGGATTTTGTGCTTTGCTGTCTACTTGTTTGTCTTTTTAAAAATGCTTTCCTGGTTGTGGCTGCTGCCTACCTGTAACCCAGTAAGTCTTGTTCTTTTATTAAAACTGTTTCCAGGCTTGACACTTAAACATGACAAACTCATTTTCCTTGTTGTTTTGCTTTATAAATGTTTCCGTAATCAGAAGGACAGGAAACGTCAGGGTTTAGTTCAATGAAAAACTATCTGGTGTCTGCCTGGTGCAAGTCTCTAATCATTAACCCACACGCTGGCCAATCACCAGTCAAAACATCACTAACGAGTGCACCTGCAGATTCACATTTTCTTCATCGTTTCTCTAGTTACCCGCATAACTCATCCAGGTGCTGCCTGCATCCCTCAGCAAATCTAATCTGTTATCATTTTGTCTCATCCTCGCTTTCTCTCTGTAAACTGCATTCTGTGCTCCTGCTGTGTTGATACAGCTTGGCTGAGCATCTGCCCATCATTCAGTATTAACACAAATCTAATTCTTTCATGTTACTGAAACATTTAATTTCTCTTTAAGCCTCAGATGTACAGGCTCTCTTGCTCCTGCAGCATCCACCTTCTGCCACCACCTCAGCAGTGCCACAGAAGGGGCTGGTGTCTGTGCTGTGCCGGGTGAGCCCACAGACGAGGAGCTGCTGGAGGCCACACGGGAGCAAGACCACCCCCTACAACCTCCAGCAGCCCTCGTCACGGTCCAGCTACAGTGTCACCAGCTTCCTCCACCAGAGGAGTTGCCTGGGCCAGCCTTCCTCCCTCCCCACCACCTGTTGACAGTGCTGAGGTATGGTTCTCTGTCAAACAGTAAATGTTGCTCATCAGACCTCAGATGCCCTCCCCATAAAGTGATGTCCTCAGATATTAAAGGTCCCTCTATGTTCCTCTAGTTCTCTCTCCAGCTGCTACCTGAGTCCTGGCGGGTGTTGTTTACCAGGGACAGCAGGGGAGGCCTCGGCTCATCGGTGAGCTGAATCTCTGGTGGTACCCCAAAACCCGGCCAATCTACCACCAGCCTCCCGCGTCCCCGACCCCTTCTTCGCATGTCGGCTGTTCCTCTGGATGCCACACCAGATCTGGCATCTGCAGCTGACATAACCCCAGCCTTTGTGCATTGGGTCCATGATAAAGGCTGGGCTGTACAGGACCATCCGGAGGGTCCTGGACATCGACGGCTGGTATCTCATGGCCACTGAGTACCTGGAGTGTTGTCAATGTAAGAAGAAGGTGGGAGGGTGGTCACAGGGCACGTCTTGATCCTGAAAACAGTATCCAGATGACTACGACGGAAACCTTTTCTACGATGGAACACTCTTGGACGAATGAGGGACTACAGTCGTCTTTTGTTGTGTTTCTGCAGGCTGTCCTGTGACCTGAGGGTGATCGCACAGCTGAGGTCCCGCACTCTGGGCAACAGTGCTGCTCGGCTGTGCAACACTCAGGCGCCTGGATACGGAGAGCGATCCAGAACCTTGGCATGTGCGAGCAGTTCCTGTCCTTGTGCTCTGTTAGGGGCAGTTTCCTCCACCGCAGCAGATGCTCCCTCTGCCTTCACCTGTCTGGCTGCTAACGGTGTGCGGCTGGACGAGTACAAGGCCAGGATCATGTCCACCTTAGGATCCATCTTGAAGATGGATTCAACCAAGAAGGCAAGTAAAGTTTCTCACAATGTCATATTTCCTCACAGATTTAGACGACAGCTGTGTGTGTGAATTCAGACTGGCTCAGAAAACACAAATTAACATTAGAAATCTCTGTCCGTCACTCCAGGTGACGAAGAAGCTCTTCAGTACTGCTTCTGACACGGCTGCCTGGGTTACTAACATAGGTAACGAGCAGACAGGTCCTCATCAGCGTCCTCAACTCCTCTGAGGGCCTGTCCAGTATGGCGGCCGGATTGACGAGGCGGTACTGACTTGCCGATGTACCCCCTCCCCAGCTGATCTAAGTGGACCGTGACTGCTGCAAGAGACGGTGTGTCAAAGACAGCTGCCTTGTTTCAGGTATGAAAATGAGACTGTAAATACTTCTACTCATAAGAGTAGAATTATAATAATATGACTTCTTGCATGTTACACATTACTATAGTCCTAAGCAATGATTACAACATCTTAAAAACAATGTTTATAATATAATTCCTTTACCCAAACCAGGGACACAAGTCAAACTCGGGCCCTATGCTTTGGCATCCCCTACTGGCTATCAGAGCCAGACGACAGCAAAAGGTGGGCGTGTCCCAAGTGCTCAGAATAATATATTTGGCACGAAGAACGTTGCACAGTGTGGCTTGTCCTGGAGCTGATTGTGCAGAGATGCGCTCAAGAGTTTGCCTAAGAGGCTCCCAGTTGTCCTGCGATGTGTCATGGGAGGGGATGAGTAGGTTTTGGGGGCCGAGGTTTAGCCTCCGGCCTGAAAGAAAAATTGGGCACCGCCTCCTACAGTGTCAGGGCATTTTTGGGCATGCCCTTTATGTGAATATCGTAAACGTGCAGACAGAATTGGAAGGCAGTATATAGCAATTGCAAGTACCGTGAGGTCAACATTTGTGACGCTTCGGGGTGTTGCCTACTAGGGATTGCAGCCCTCTAGCCTGCACCGCTGCAAAGGGGTTGTTTGGCCAGTAGGGGATTAAAAGTTAGGCAGCAAGGTGGGGTTTGTGTGCTTGCTCCGCAGCACATACGATAAATTGGAATCGATACAGAGAAGATTAGCATGGCCCCTGCGAAAGGATGACACGCAAATTCGTGAAGCGTTTCCACATTTTGATGTGCCGGTTTTGCCTCGGGGAAATGCGGGTGATGCGTGTCCTTCATAAGTGGCTGGAATTCCCGGCGTTCATGTGGCTTTTCCCAACCGATGTCATTACGTGGCGAATGCCAGCGGCAAGGAGGCAACACCTTGTCCAGAAGGTGCATTGTTGCGACGTGAAAGACAAGAAAACTCTACGCCAAACAGTCCCTAACATTGCAGTGGCATGTAGAACCTTATACAGTGTTGCTTGTCCTAGAGCTGATTCCGCAGAGAGATGCTCAAGAGTTTGTCTAAGAGGCTCCCAGTTGTCCTGGGAGGATGAGTAGGTTTTGGGGCCCGAGGTTTAGCCTCCGGCCTGAAAGAAAAAGTGCGAATCAATGCATTCCTGTGTCCTGACCTAAAGTTCTTGCTGGCTACAACCACAGTGAGTGGGACGTAGCAAACATGACGTTATCAAGAATGCAGCCAAGGCAGTTGTTGACTTAGTCTAATTCCTTTACCCAAACCAGGGACACAAGTCAAACTCGGGCCCTATGCTTTGGCATCCCCTACTGGCTATCAGAGCCAGACGACAGCAAAAGGTGGGCGTGTCCCAAGTGCTCAGAATAATATATTTGGCACGAAGAACGTTGCACAGTGTGGCTTGTCCTGGAGCTGATTGTGCAGAGATGCGCTCAAGAGTTTGCCTAAGAGGCTCCCAGTTGTCCTGCGATGTGTCATGGGAGGGATGAGTAGGTTTTGGGGGCCCGAGGTTTAGCCTCCGGCCTGAAAGAAAAATTGGGCACCGCCTCCTACAGTGTCAGGGCATTTTGGGCATGCCCTTTATGTGAATATCGTAACGTGCAGACAGAATTGGAAGGCAGTATATAGCAATTGCAAGTACCGTGAGGTCAACATTTGTGACGCTCGGGTGTTGCCTACTAGGGATTGCAGCCCTCTAGCCTGCACCGCTGCAAAGGGGTTGTTTGGCAACTAGGGGATTAAAAGTTAGGCAGCAAGGTGGGGTTTGTGTGCTTGCTCCGGCAGCACATACGATAAATTGGAATCGATACAGAGAAGATTAGCATGGCCCCTGCGAAGGATGACACGCAAATTGTGAAGCGTTTCCACATTTTGATGTGCCGGTTTTGCCTCGGGAAATGCGGGTGATGCGTGTCCTTCATAAGTGGCTGGAATTCCGGCGTTCATGTGGCTTTTCCCAACCGATGTCATTACGTGGCGAATGCCAGCGGCAAGGAGGCAACACCTTGTCCAGAAGGTGCATTGTTGCGACGTGAAAGACAAGAAAACTCGCCAAACAGTCCCTAACATTGCAGTGGCATGTAGAACCTTATACAGTGTTGCTTGTCCTAGAGCTGATTCCGCAGAGAGATGCTCAAGAGTTTGTCTAAGAGGCTCCCAGTTGTCCTGGGAGGGATGAGTAGGTTTTGGGGGCCGAGGTTTAGCCTCCGGCCTGAAAGAAAAAGTGCGAATCAATGCATTCCTGTGTCCTGACCTAAAGTTCTTGCTGGCTACAACCACAGTGAGTGGGACGTAGCAAACATGACGTTATCAAGAATGCAGCCAAGGCAGTTGTTGACTTAGTCTAATTCCTTTACCCAAACCAGGGACACAAGTCAAACTCGGGCCCTATGCTTTGGCATCCCCTACTGGCTATCAGAGCCAGACGACAGCAAAAGGTGGGCGTGTCCCAAGTGCTCAGAATAATATATTTGGCACGAAGAACGTTGCACAGTGTGGCTTGTCCTGGAGCTGATTGTGCAGAGATGCGCTCAAGAGTTTGCCTAAGAGGCTCCCAGTTGTCCTGCGATGTGTCATGGGAGGGGATGAGTAGGTTTTGGGGGCCCGAGGTTTAGCCTCCGGCCTGAAAGAAAAATTGGGCACCGCCTCCTACAGTGTCAGGGCATTTTTGGGCATGCCCTTTATGTGAATATCGTAAACGTGCAGACAGAATTGGAAGGCAGTATATAGCAATTGCAAGTACCGTGAGGTCAACATTTGTGACGCTTCGGGGTGTTGCCTACTAGGGATTGCAGCCCTCTAGCCTGCACCGCTGCAAAGGGGTTGTTTGGCCAGTAGGGGATTAAAAGTTAGGCAGCAAGGTGGGGTTTGTGTGCTTGCTCCGGCAGCACATACGATAAATTGGAATCGATACAGAGAAGATTAGCATGGCCCCTGCGAAAGGATGACACGCAAATTCGTGAAGCGTTTCCACATTTTGATGTGCCGGTTTTGCCTCGGGGAAATGCGGGTGATGCGTGTCCTTCATAAGTGGCTGGAATTCCCGGCGTTCATGTGGCTTTTCCCAACCGATGTCATTACGTGGCGAATGCCAGCGGCAAGGAGGCAACACCTTGTCCAGAAGGTGCATTGTTGCGACGTGAAAGACAAGAAAACTCTCGCCAAACAGTCCCTAACATTGCAGTGGCATGTAGAACCTTAAACAGTGTTGCTTGTCCTAGAGCTGATTCCGCAGAGAGATGCTCAAGAGTTTGTCTAAGAGGCTCCCAGTTGTCCTGGGAGGGGATGAGTAGGTTTTGGGGGCCCGAGGTTTAGCCTCCGGCCTGAAAGAAAAAGTGCGAATCAATGCATTCCTGTGTCCTGACCTAAAGTTCTTGCTGGCTACAACCACAGTGAGTGGGACGTAGCAAACATGACGTTATCAAGAATGCAGCCAAGGCAGTTGTTGACTTAGTCTAATTCCTTTACCCAAACCAGGGACACAAGTCAAACTCGGGCCCTATGCTTTGGCATCCCCCTACTGGCTATCAGAGCCAGACGACAGCAAAAGGTGGGCGTGTCCCAAGTGCTCAGAATAATATATTTGGCACGAAGAACGTTGCACAGTGTGGCTTATCCTGGAGCTGATTGTGCAGAGAGATGTGCAGAGAGATGCGCTCAAGAGTTTGTCTAAGAGGCTCCCAGTTGTCCTGGGATGCTTCTCACTTGCCTTTTAATTAACAGGTGCAGTGAGTTACTTTATGCAAGCTTCAAGTCTCATCTTGTAGCCTCAGATGAAAAATTTAATAAAGGTTTGAATATTGTGATGTCAAAATTAGCATGGCCCCTCTTATCACATGTGTTATATGCTAGATTATACTACTTTAAAGTGTGATAATGTAAGTTTTAATAAACTAGTAACATCCATATGTCATAATCATTAGCATTTACTTTTTCTTCCATATTTTGAAGCGTTTACTGCACTGCTGATGTTTTTTCTGTTTAGATGGAACATCCTACATTCAGGCAGGCCCCTAATGGTCAGGAGGGACAGGCCTTTTTTGGCTTCAGGGACTTCAAATTATAGACCCTCCAGAGCCTGTACAATTCTGAGGACCCCAAAAAGTATGTTATGACATGTGGATTATAATATAGTTGTGTCCTATGATGTGTGTAGTGGTATATGGACCCAAATGCACATGACCAGGAAGCATAATGGAGTTAAGTAGCTGGATGGCTACAGTGTTTATTGAGGGTAATGTGATTGACAGGCAGGTACAGGCAGACCGGTAAGCAGACAGGTAAACAAACAGGCAAAAGGCAGATCGGTTACCGGCTGGTAGTGGTGTAAGCAGGGAAGTGAGTCCAAGGTGGTAAATCAGTTCAAATAGGGAGCAGGCAAGTTACAAAATACAGGATCCAGCCAAGGTCCAAGGGAGACAAATAATCCAAATAACAGAACTTACGGTAAAACTGCCAGGGAAATTGGGCACTGGAACCAGGTGCAACAAAAAGTTCACCAAACGGCGACACCCACAAAGATCAGGAGAACTTACAAGACAAGACCAAAAACTCAAGGCAAGAATCGCTCAGCAGGAACAACACCATGTGTAACAACGATGACCCAACACTGAACAAAGACAGAGACACGGACTATATACCATAGGTTAGGTGAAACAACGAGACACAGGTGCAACCAATCAAGGAAGGACCAACAATCAAAACTGGAGGGAAAACAAAGACAGGAAATAAAAACCACAAGATACACCAGGAAGGAACACACTACAATATAAAACAGGAAGTGACAACACCTAAACTACCACAAGTTGCTGACCATCAGTGATAATAATGATATGACAAATTGTCTAATTTACTTAGATTTGTCAACTACCTCCGGAGGAAGGCGCCATCTCCCAGCACGCAGATGGAGAACGCCATCCGCTACGTCAGGATCAGAGACAGACAGAGAGATACTGCTGCTGCAGCTGCATCCACCACCGCCATTCCAACCAGCAGCACCACCACCACCACAGCCACAGACAGAGCCACGGCCACCACCGGCGGCAGCAGCACTAGCAGCACAGCCTCTGTCTCGGCCGCAATTCAGGGAGCTAGGAGTGCATCACATTACGTGTTTTATGTTAAAGCTGTATGAACTTTCTGAAGACATTTTAGTGTTTGTCATGTTGTTATTTTATAGATGTTGTTGTGTGTATGTGTGTGCCGTAGAGGAGTGTAAGTAAAAAGTAAAGTCATATTCGTGTAACATATTGTAAATAACAGAAAGACTTGAATTCTGTCATGGTTTTGTGTTTGTGTTTGATTAGTTCCTGTTTTATTTTGAAATATTCTCCTTCCCTCATGTGTAAGATTTGCTTCCTGTCTTTGATTCCTGTGATTGTTTTTCACCTGTGTCTCGTTGTCTCTAAGTGTATTTAAGTCTGTGTCTTCATCTGTTCTGTGTGTGGACCCTAGTGTTCTGTGGTTCTTGGATTTATGTGCTGTTTCTGGTGTACTTTCATTTATGGACTTTTGGATTTTGTGCTTTGCTGTCTACTTGTTTGTCTTTTTTTAAAAAATGCTTTCCTGGTTGTGGCTGCTGCCTACCTGTAACCCGAGTAAGTCTTGTTCTTTTTATTAAAACTGTTTCCAGGCTTGACACTTAAACATGACAAACTCATTTTCCTTGTTGTTTTGCTTTATAAATGTTTCCGTAATCAGAAGGACAGGAAACGTCAGGGTTTAGTTCAATGAAAAACTATCTGGTGTCTGCCTGGTGCAAGTCTCTAATCATTAACCCACACGCTGGCCAATCACCAGTCAAAACATCACTAACGAGTGCACCTGCAGATTCACATTTTCTTCATCGTTTCTCTAGTTACCCGCATAACTCATCCAGGTGCTGCCTGCATCCCTCAGCAAATCTAATCTGTTATCATTTTGTCTCATCCTCGCTTTCTCTCTGTAAACTGCATTCTGTGCTCCTGCTGTGTTGATACAGCTTGGCTGAGCATCTGCCCATCATTCAGTATTAACACAAATCTAATTCTTTCATGTTACTGAAACATTTAATTTCTCTTTAAGCCTCAGATGTACAGGCTCTCTTGCTCCTGCAGCATCCACCTTCTGCCACCACCTCAGCAGTGCCACAGAAGGGGCTGGTGTCTGTGCTGTGCCGGGTGAGCCCACAGACGAGGAGCTGCTGGAGGCCACACGGGAGCAAGACCACCCCCTACAACCTCCAGCAGCCCTCGTCACGGTCCAGCTACAGTGTCACCAGCTTCCTCCACCAGAGGAGTTGCCTGGGCCAGCCTTCCTCCCTCCCCCACCACCTGTTGACAGTGCTGAGGTATGGTTCTCTGTCAAACAGTAAATGTTGCTCATCAGACCTCAGATGCCCTCCCCCATAAAGTGATGTCCTCAGATATTAAAGGTCCCTCTATGTTCCTCTAGTTCTCTCTCCAGCTGCTACCTGAGTCCTGGCGGGTGTTGTTTACCAGGGACAGCAGGGGGAGGCCTCGGCTCATCGGTGAGCTGAATCTCTGGTGGTACCCCCCCAAAACCCGGCCAATCTACCACCAGCCTCCCGCGTCCCCCGACCCCTTCTTCGCATGTCGGCTGTTCCTCTGGATGCCACACCAGATCTGGCATCTGCAGCTGACATAACCCCAGCCTTTGTGCATTGGGTCCATGATAAAGGCTGGGCTGTACAGGACCATCCGGAGGGTCCTGGACATCGACGGCTGGTATCTCATGGCCACTGAGTACCTGGAGTGTTGTCAATGTAAGAAGAAGGTGGGAGGGTGGTCACAGGGCACGTCTTGATCCTGAAAACAGTATCCAGATGACTACGACGGAAACCTTTTCTACGATGGAACACTCTTGGACGAATGAGGGACTACAGTCGTCTTTTTGTTGTGTTTCTGCAGGCTGTCCTGTGACCTGAGGGTGTTCGCACAGCTGAGGTCCCGCACTCTAGGAAACAGTGCTACTCGGCTGTGCAACACTCAGACGCCTGGATACGGAGAGCGATCCAGAACCTTGGCATGTGCGAGCAGTTCCTGTCCTTGTGCTCTGTTAGGGGGCAGTTTCCTCCACCGCAGCAGATGCTCCCTCTGCCTTCACCTGTCTGGCTGCTAACGGTGTGCGGCTGGACGAGTACAAGGCCAGGATCATGTCCACCTTAGGATCCATCTTGAAGATGGATTCAACCAAGAAGGCAAGTAAAGTTTCTCACAATGTCATATTTCCTCACAGATTTAGACGACAGCTGTGTGTGTGAATTCAGACTGGCTCAGAAAACACAAATTAACATTAGAAATCTCTGTCCGTCACTCCAGGTGACGAAGAAGCTCTTCAGTACTGCTTCTGACACGGCTGCCTGGGTTACTAACATAGGTAACGAGCAGACAGGTCCTCATCAGCGTCCTCAACTCCTCTGAGGGCCTGTCCAGTATGGCGGCCGGATTGACGAGGCGGTACTGACTTGCCGATGTACCCCCTCCCCAGCTGATCTAAGTGGACCGTGACTGCTGCAAGAGACGGTGTGTCAAAGACAGCTGCCTTGTTTCAGGTATGAAAATGAGACTGTAAATACTTCTACTCATAAGAGTAGAATTATAATAATATGACTTCTTGCATGTTACACATTACTATAGTCCTAAGCAATGATTACAACATCTTAAAAACAATGTTTATAATATAAAGAAATGTATTCAAATAATCAAACGGATGAAAAACAAACCAGATTATATTTCTTTCCCACAGGAGTGGGGACAGCTCATGGTTCGACTGGACATCTGGCACCTGATGCGATGCTTTGCAGCAGGTGTCACCACCGAGAGCCACGGGCTTTACCTCCCCCCCCCTTCATGAGGCAGCTGTCTCACTGCATCTTCGAGGTGGACCCCAGAGATGGCCGCCATCTCACTGAGGCTAAGCGGTCCCAGCTGTAGGGGAAGCATGGGATGGTCAGCCTGACTGACGCCGAGGATCTCCAGGGATGAGTGGAGGCTCCACTGTCGCCGCCGGACGCACTCCTCATCCAGGACCTCAACACCTTTGGCGGTGCAGCAGGACACAACAACCTGGACATCCCATTGCTAGACGCTCCAGGACATATGGCGTATGCAGAGGCACCACCTCAGCTGCATTCAGGACCCACCAGGCGTGCAGCTGAACACCCAAACTGGCAGACCCCAAAGGGTCAGCCTGCTGGTTTATCATTGCACGAGGGACTCGACATCTCTGGAGTCCTTCCACCTCAACCGGTTCATCACAGGTACTTATTTCATGTGTCTCACAGCTTGAAATACAATACTCTGTATTCACACTTCATGCCAACATAAATTCCTTTTGATCCAAAACCTTAACATTCCTCAGGTACGCGAGCTAGTGCCAAGCACTTCGAGGCATTCCTGGTTGATGGAATGGTGAGGTGAATGAGGACTGCGCAGGACTGAGTCCCCATGATCTCTCCAGATCATGGTCCCTCATCTTCACGGACTACGTGGCCATTAGAGAGGCAGTGCTGGCCAGCCCGAGGTTGATGGCTCAGACCGAAATTCAGCTCTTTGAGCTGAACCAGTGGACCCTGTCCCAGTGGTGAGTTTAACATGAAGCTGTGTTGATGTGCTGTAATCTGTACTGTGATTGAACTTTTTAATAAAAACTGAAGAGACTAAAAAGAGCCCGTTTGTCTTTCAGGTTCTCTGAAAGACAAAGGGGGAGGGCTGTTCTGGAGTAGGGAATTGGCGTCGTCCCTGCTCCAGCTGTTGCTCTCCAGCCTCTCCCTCTAGTAAAAGGGCTGTCGTCTGTGCAGGTGGGA
Source organism: Siniperca scherzeri (assembly GCA_027580175.1). NCBI lineage: Eukaryota > Metazoa > Chordata > Actinopteri > Centrarchiformes > Sinipercidae > Siniperca > Siniperca scherzeri. Next base: position 33,198,922 of record CM050849.1, on the reverse strand, counting down.
CAAGGACAGCCCCTTTCAGTTTGACGTCCCTGAGAAGCAGCCTGGACCGTCCAGCAGGGGTCTGCTTCCTCTTCCTCCCACTCCAGATGAGGAGCAGCCTGGCCCCTCATGGTGGCCTTCTCCCTCCTCCAGCACAGCTCCCGGGTGACACCGTCACATCTGCCCCTGCTGCTCAGCATCCTCCTCTTCTTGCAGCCCACCATGTGCCCAGGACTGCGGCATACAGGAAGAGGAAGGCGGCCGAAGCTGTTGCGAGGGCACCAGCAGACGTCACAGTACACCTGCAGCAAGTGTGGCCAGCCCAAGAGGGTCGACACTGGCCACACTCACATTGCAGGTGTGTCCTACTGTGGAGGAAATGCAGGGGACTGAGGGACTTTTTAATTATTTTATTTGTTTATTTCATACGTTATTTTTAAAGGACATTTTATTTTTTCTTAACACTTTTGTTGGATGTAAAGTCATGTTTGTCACCCCTGGATGAATGTCAGTCCAATATTCTCTGTCTGTTAGCTCTGTCTGGTCTCCAGCAGCTCCTGAGGGAAATATCCGGCTCTATAGCTGCTAAATGCTCAAATATGTTCTCCAGCTGGTCTGTCTGTCTGCTGCTGAGCAGGTAGTGTACAGTGGCTTTTTACAAATTATTTAAAATAAACTTTCTGCACTTTGTTTGGAAGCTTTATTGTTTTCTGATGCATTACTCAACTTCTGACAGTTAAACATGACTTAACTGTAAGGGTTCAAAGGTCAAAATTGTCTAGTGAGTACTCAAATGTGCAACATGATAACTAAACAAGCATGTCAGCAGTTGTTAACATTAATAACAGAACTCAGTTGAATCTATCAGCTCATGTGAATTAGAACAAAATACACCATTAAATCTTGTTATTAAAACTTTAATGCTAAAATTGTCTATATTTGATAAATACACACTCTGATGAAGCCTGTATATACTTTTCAATTTCTCAGGATTGTCAGCTTTTGGATGAGTTTAAAGTTCGTCATGGTCCTCGTTAGGACTCCGGTGCTGCAGCTGGATGTAGCGACTTCTTTAATCTGGTATCAGCAATTTAAGTTCGCTAATAGTTTCTTCCTTTATGAGTTAAGTCTTTGAGTCTCTTTCGCTCCATCCTTCTGTCTCTCACTATTTCTGCTTCTCTGCAATGCATGGCTGGCTCATTTCTAACTTTGTCTTGTTAGATCTCAGCAGTGCAGGTTCCTTTTTAGCAGGCTTCTTTCTTTGAGTTTGTTGGATATCTGCATTTTCCCAACATGTTCTGTGTGCCTTTCTGTGAGTCAGTTAAGGCCTGTGGGCCTCAGGATCCAGTAAGGCGCATACATGGTAGGCCTAACATATGTTCCTACAGCTACACACGTATAGGTTATCCATACACATATCTGTAACAGTAAATTAAATAGTAAAATTAATTACACAAGTAATTTCTCTGTCTTTTGTCTTCCTGCTTCATCATGGAATCAAAAGAAGGTCAGTTTCAGGTGAAACTAGGCAGGGTAAACAGCAGACACTCAGGTAGACTCCTCCCTGAGGGTGGGGCTTAAGCAACACAGAGTAGCTTAAATTTCTGAGTTCTCAGACCATTATCGTAGAAAAGGTTTCAGTCGTAGTCATCTGGACACTGTTTTCAGAATCAAGACATTTCGGCTCCCATCCGGAAGTCATTCTCAATTGTGAAAAAATTGGACGGGAACTAGAAATTTAAGCTACTCTGAGTTACATAAGCCCTGCTCAGACCATTTTCACAATTGAGAATGACTTCCGGATGGGAGCCGAAACGTCTTGATTCTGAAAACGGCGTCCAGATGAAAACGACTGAAACCTTTTCTACGATGGAACACTCCTGGACGAATGAGGGACTACACCGTCTCATGACAATTAACTTTAGTTTTTGTTGGTATTTGATAACTGCTAATAAATAAAACAATTTGTGTAGGGGCAAGTAAAAATTGACTTAGGGCAAGTAGATTTCTGACCCACTTTCCCAAGTGGAAAAAAAACCCTTAACATTGAACCCTGAGTGTTTATTTAACTGGTTGACCATGTATACAAATAAAGTTATTTGTTGAAGGAAGCAGCCTTCTGAGTACCTTTGCATAGTCATATCGGTGTAAAATCCTCATAGAAAAAGCCTGTTTTCATTCCATCTCAAAAATTAAAAACACTACATCAGCCGCCATGTCGGAAATCTGTGAATTTTTGCCCTCTGGTATTGGTATCGGTCTCAAAAATCCAATATTGGTCGGGCTCTACAGAAACCTCGAGCAGAACCAAAGTCAGGGTGGGCGGCCATCTGCCGCTGCCCGTTGAGAGAGAGAGAGAGAGAGAGAGACATCTAAGCAACACATTAATTTAATGGAAAACACAAATGTAATTATTAGGGATGCGCGGTGAATCAGCTGATACCGAAAATGCTAATTACCTACTTCTCGTGGACGATACGATAACCGACCATTTCACATTTTTGTATTTTTAAAAGATGTCCATAACCTGTAGTTTATGCACACCTGAGGTTAAGAAAGGCTAAGATGTAGCGAACAAAGACGGATGATTTAATATTCCCTAGCTCTGACCTACCTAACCAAATCTGACTGCCATCGCTATTGCTAACACAACAAAAACAAACAACCGTTCTGACTCTTCAAATGTTCATTTATTTTTTCTAGTAAAGTCTCAAAAAACTTCACAAACATACTTTGGTTTTTGATAGAACATAAAGCCTATCAAACGTTTTGCATAAGAAATAAATCATTATTATGGGCCGATAATTTATTGCCCCCGATGTATATCGTGCTAGTAATTATATTCAGATCTCCTTGTGCCCTAATGATGGCACAGTGATATTATAAGCCTATTAATTCACACAGTCTTTGCCAGCTGTCCTTCCTGCATCTGGCTGCTGCAACTGTGTTGCTCGCGTGTTTAACCTCTTCGTATTTTCTCTATGCAGTACCCTTGCTAATTTTGTTTACATATTGTTTCTTCGATATAAATTCCAGTGAACAAATGCAGTGTATCTATATAAGTTTGGGCTGGTCACATTATAGCTGGTGTTAAATAACTTTTGCACGTGTGGAGAAATGTGTAGTTTGGTAAGCAGGTGAAATGTCCTCTGTTTTGAGTTGCCCTTGAACCTCTCGCGTCCCTTTTTCTGCTGCGTGTATTTGGTGGCCAGGTGTCAATCTGTAATTAGCCAATCAGAGATTAGTATCGTGACTGGAAACAGCGAACAAACGGACTGAGGAGAAGCGGCGTTAGTCTCCGTTTGTAAGTTCAGTACACGGTTAAATTACTGCTGCCATTAAAGTTAAACCCCGGGAGTTTTAAATCAGTGTAGCCCTGGTTAAAACGGGTGTTTTGAAGCTGTGTTTTGGCGAGTAAGCCTGCTAGTCTGGCGCGGCCGCGTGCGGACCGTTGCTAACCGCCGTTAGCTGTCCGAGAGACCGGGCGCGTGCTGGACGCCCATTTTTGCCCCGAGTTTCTGAGCGAGTACGGACACTTGAGGAATGTAGTAATACGGACGCTTACAGGTAAGACAGGAAGCTCATTACTGTTTGTGAATGTTTGGCTAGTGATGCTGCCAGCCACACACGCACACCTGCTGCCGCCGCCGTACAGGTGCTCAGGACGTCAGAGGGACCTGCTTTTGCACGCGGACGGAGCCTCATGGCGGGTTTCTTCATCGCACAGCGGGACGGAGGGGTTTGAAAAGACTTTCAGAGTACAAAAGGTGAGTGAGCACAGGTAACGTTTTCCTTGACGATTTGGGTCAACAGAACATTTTAAAGGTGTGAATCACCTGAATGTGGCTGGGGCAACGTACTATTATTAACGTCCTCTGTTGGTATCACAACGTCTGCTTTACGTATTAAATTATGTAGTACTGACGTAAAAACGTAAGACCAGGGCCCCGTTGCTGCGACGTCACAAAACAACGTTGTGGATACGTTACAGTTACGTTCTAAAAACGTCACATTTTTATTATAATAATAATAATAATAATAATAAATATTTAAAATAACTTTATTTATAGAGCACTTATCAAAACAAAGTGATTCACAAAAAATAAAATACCACAGTGAATGATAAAATACATAAAAGCAATAAAATAAACAGCCAGTTCAGGTAAAATCAGGATCTGCTTTCAGGTAAAAATGCGTTTTGAGACGAGACTTAAACGAAGACGCTGACTCAGACGGCCTGATGTCTTCGGGCAGGTTGTTCCAGAGCCTCGGGGCCCCGATGGCAAAAGCTCCGTCCCCCTTTAGTTTCCATCCTGGACTCAGGAGCAGACAGGAGACCCCATCGAACCTGTGTTTTTGTTAGAAGGAATAATCGAGCGTCATTTTGACAGCGCTATAAAGTGTGCTGCTCTGCTGCCAGTGGACTTGTCTATGTTTGCGATTGGTCATATGCTGCAAACGCAGCTCCTTTTTATGCCCCTAGATTCATGGTACAGGCCTCTGGAGGGCTGCAAATAATGATTTTTATTGTTGAGTTATCTATCAATCTGTTTTTATTAATCAGTGAATAGTGTAGTCTTGTTTTAAAAAAAACAAACAAAAAAACCGAATGCCCATTACAAGTTCACAGGTGAGAAAGTTACAAATTCGGGGGTAATTAACATTGCAGAAATCGCGTGGCTTAGTGATACTTAGAAAAATAAAAATCAAATAACTCTCTTCGGTTTAATACTGAGGCGTCAAAGCTTGCTTGGGAAAAAGGTTAAATTGTGAACAAGCTTTAAGCGAGAGAATACATTTTAAGAAAATAAAAAGGTAAAATAAAACAACCATTGAGCTCAGGGTGTGAGGGCCAGCCTAGAGCTGCTATGTCGGTGAAAGTGGTCTTATCTGTTTCCCAAAGGAGGAGTTTTGGGTATCAGTCAATAAATTAATTAATTAATTAAAAAAATAAAAATATATATAGAATTTTTTGGAAATGTAGTGCGGTGGTGGCAGCTGCTCAAGAAGGTATTTCCCAGTGTTAGTCCTGTTTATTTAGCAAATCTTTAACAATTCTCTGGTCTTGACCTTTCCAGAATGTCTTAAGCATGCCATTGTGCACCCATTGCTAAAGAAACCCGTGACGGCCCTGTTTTGTTCTTCCTTGTGGGCTGTGTTTTTCCCCTTTTTTTTAAATCCAGGAAGTGATGGGTGGAGCTGAGAACTTGCGTGAGCAGGTTTGGATCAGGAAGTTATAAAACAGACCTGTAAGATCCTCTCGCTCTCTTCCCCTGGCCTGCCGACTGATATTATTCTTTGTACCTTGTTTCTCACTCATACACTGTCTGCGCACAGACATTGCATACGCACTGATCTGCTGACAGACACACCTTTTTATTGTTTACTTAATACTGAATGTTTTAATTAAGTAGGTTATTTACAGACTGTGTGGTCTCCCTCTTTGTCACATACATTTGAGCCAGGTTGTGACAAAATGGGGGCTCGTCCGTTTTCTTTGTCTGGTAAGTATTCTAAGGCTGAGCTAGAAGCTTGTTGTATTCTGCTGTTAAGTTGGAGCTAGTACTAGTTGTTTCAATGGTCTTACACTAATCTGCACTAGTAAAGGTTTGGGGCTTGTCTTTTAGAGGATCGAGTGAATTAGTCTCACGTATGACTTTGAGTTTGAGGTTTGGGAGGCCTCGTAGTCTAGAGTTTTTGCTATGGGTTGTGTTTGAGATCAGTTTGGTCGAGGTTCCTGTAGAGTTTATTGCCTTGTTGTGTCAGTTGTGCATCTTGTCAGGGGTAGGGCTGGAGACAATTTTGCAAATGTAGTGCGGTGGTGGCAGTGTTGATTGTTTGGGGTGCACATGTTGGAATTGGAGCTTTCCCCGGTAGGATGAAGGAACGTTTCTCCTTTTGGGATTCGTTCATAAAATCTCGGTAGTGTTGCAGCGAACACGGCTAGAGCGGTTGTCTCGGGGGCACGTCCCCGGACTCGAGGGGGGTCGCTGTTTGCGCAGTTGCCTTCCTCGTTCTGGTGGTTTTTAGTGCATAATTACCCACTGCAAGTAACTGCATGAAGACTAGGGTTGAGATAAATGAGTTTCTGGGTGGGTAGTTAGCGGGAATGCTCTAATTTGTGCTGCACCTAAAGGATCAATACTGTCCCATTATGGCTGCTGTTGCTAGCTTTGTTCAGTCTCCATCTGAGGATCTTTTGAATAGTTGTACAAAAGAGCAGCTTTTGAGGCTTGCCAAGCGTTATGACTATGTTGGGGGGAAAAACGGTTTGAGGAGGAAATTAACACCGTTAACATGTACAAACTGATCGAAACAACAAACAATCGAGCTGATAGATAGGATTTAAACCAGCTTAGTGCTGTCCTGTGAAAATTTTCCGAGATACAGCAGCAAAGGATTCATTTATTCTAGCTTCTGTGCTGCCCTTTTCTCCCTCGGATACTGGGGATTGTGTGCTGGTACGGGGAATGGGTTTAACCACTCTGTATGTTCCTTTGCACGAAGCCAGTCTTGATGGGCGGAAGATGTAATTCTCGGTAATGACAATCATGTCTGGGCTGAGGGTTTCCTGCCTGTTAATTGTACACGTTGTTGTTGTTGTTTTTTTAAAGGAACCAGATGATTGCAGACAGTTCACTGATGTCTTCACAGCGTGTGCTGTGACACGGGCAATGACTAGAGAAGTCGGATTCTTCAGTTCAGGAAAAAGTGATTTTTGGAAATTGATTTGCATGTACCTGAACCTTTTCCTATCTCCCAGAAGGAGCTTATCACTGAACAGCGAGCAGATGCTGTTTTGAGTGAGCTGTTTGACCAGGTGCGGCCCAACAATGAAGCTGAAAAGTGCAGCCTTTGGGTATTTCTTGCAGAGTGAAGTATTGGTCCGTAAGTCGGTGCCCCCAGGGTTTTGACTGTGTGAGTGATCCGGTGGTCCAAATAGTGGTACCAACTAAGTACTGAAATGAAGTGTTGAAGTGTTCTTATGACCAGGCAGGGCATTTGTTGCAGCTTACATTAAGACTTGCCATACATGTCAAGTAACGGGTAAGCCAAATCCATCAAACCTGCCTCATTTTGTCCACTCCCTGAAGTGGACAACCCATTTGAACATTTAATCGACTGTGTTGGGACTTTGCCGAAGTCAAAATCAGAGTCTGAATATTGAGTGTGATGTGCCAGGTCACGTTATCCTGCCGCCTAGCCATTGCGTACTATTACCGTAATAATACGCAATGGATAGGCACATTTTTACATATTACACATTTCCCTGTCCATATATTATACAGAAATCCTGACGTTTCCTGTCCTTCTGATTATGGAAACTTTTATTAATGTTACATGAATATGACTTTACTTTTTACTTACACTCCCATGTCAACTACCGCCTTGACCAGCTCTTCATCTGAAGGCTCCTCAGATGGTGTTGCGGGAGGAGCTGGTCTGAAGGGGGCTGTATCTGTATTTAATTTAGGCTGGACTTGTCTGGAAACGCAGGCTTAAGGACCACCAGCTTCTTAATCTTTGCCTGCATTTCCACTGCAGACAGAACGCCAGAACGTCCAGAGACAAAGGCCGCAAACCTGTAATAAGAATAAATGACACACAACAACATCTATAATGTAAGATGACAAACACTAAAATGTCTTCAGAAAGGTCATCCAGGTACATTGAACTCACACAGCTTTAACAAATCATGTACTGTGATGCACTCCTGGCTTGCGGCTGAGACAGAGGCTGTGCCGCTGCCGGTGGTGCTGCTGGTTGCAGTGGTGGATGCAGCAGCTCTCTGCTCCTGATGTAGCGGACGGCGTTCTCCATTTGGGTGCCAGGAGCTGGCGTCTTCCTCTGGAGGTACAAATCTGTGTAAATCAGACAGTTTGTCATATCCTTCTCATCATCTATGGTCAGTACAGCAACTAAATTACATTCCACATTTTATGACAATATACCGGTTCTTTTTGGGGTCCTCGGACTCGTACAGGTTCTGCAGGGTCTTGAATTTGAAGTCCCCAAAGCCAGCAAGGGCCTGTCCCCCCTGACCGGGCTGGAGGGACTTCTCCTGCACCTCCTCAAATGCCCGGTGGAACCTGACTGTCTCCACAAAGTCGGGGTACGCTGAGGAGTAGCTGGTGAAGGCATCCTGTAAGTTAAACCTGTCATCACGGTTTTTACTTGTATCGTATGAATCAAACTGAAGGACTCCACCTTGTTGGCCATCAGCGTGGACTGTGAGACCCTGTCCTCTGTCTCGCTCCTTCAGGTGGGAGGCGACCAGATTGACGGCGTAGCCCACGTCGTTCTCCAGGAGCCAGTGGAAGGTCTTGCCCTGGTACCGGCCGAACTGGACCTTCCACCGGCTAAGGACGAGGATGGCGTCGGCAGAGGAGACGTTGGCCCAGGCCTCAGCATCCACCTCCTCAGGCTTCTTTGCCCCCATTTGTTGTTTGGCACCTGGCTAGGCTACTGGAGACTTAAATGCTTGGATGTGGCTTTACAGATTGCACTTATTTATTGATTGAATTGTTTTATTTTAAAAGGTAACTTGTATGTCTTAACTATGTGATGTTTTTTATGACATTAAAAAAACTAATCTTTTCGAAAGGTGGGGGGAAAAAAAATCACCTGCAATTCAGCATAAGGACTTGTGCTTATTTTAACCTCTGAACTCTCACTTGTGTTAATTACTGTATAATGGTGAAATTAAGAGACTACTTCCTCAGAGCGTTAGCATAGAATATGGTAGCGTAAGCATTACATGTCTATTTACATATATTACATTTTATTTGTATAGCGCCAATTCATAACAGAAGTTATCTCATTGCACTGTTCCTATAAAGAAGGTCTAGACTGTACTCCTCTTATAATATTATTTACAGAGACCCAACAAATCCCACCATGAGCAAGCATTTGGTGACAGTGGCAAGAAAACTTTGTTTTTTTGAGAGAGACACTGACTGACTGTCAGACTGACAAGGTGCACTCTAAATCCTGACTGAAAATACTCAAACTATTGTTTAGAAAGTCACACAACTGATTGGCGACTGCTTTCTCAAGGATCTTAGAGAGAAAAGTTAGATATCGGTCTATAGTTTGCTAAAACCCCTGGATCAAGGGTGGGCTTTTTAAGAAGCGGTTTAATAACAGCTTACTTTAGCTGCATTAGTGTAAAACGGACCTGGCGGCTAATCAGGACCAAGCATAATAACATCATCCAAAGAGGTCTGTATTTGCTGAGCCTCATCATTCTGTTAGTGTATGGATGATCTGCTGTGTAACATTTGTTAGTGTGTGTGTGTGTGTGTGTGTGTTAATATTACAGATTTTCTGCATCACCAACTGAATGTATGCAGGTTCTCATGACAACGCGATGCATACAGTTTGCGATAGGTCGACTGTAACTGCACGGCTTCGTTCAGTTGCATATTAACGTAGGGCCTGCGGCTCAACAAGTGCGCATATATATATATATATATATATATATATATATATATATTAGGTTAAGAGAGCCACCTTCGTGACACTTAAAACTCTGGCTTTAGGCTCAACATAGCTGGCTAAACCGCTAATCTTGCTTCGTAGTACCCCCCTCCGGTTCTCTGGTCCTGCTTTGGCTGCACTGCCTCTGTTTGAGTCTGTAAAAAGCTGTGCTGCGTTCAGGGTCCACTCTGAAAACAATCGTAGTTACAGTAATGACTGTAATAGAAATTGTTGGTGGTGGTGGCGGTGTTACCATCAGTGCGTTTCACCACGGTGTATAAAACCGGTACGCTGGCACGTCGCTTGCTGTGAGGGGCGGCGTGTTCAAGCTTAAGTGCTGTTAAGTTGCTCTTTGTTGTTTACCATCTTAGTTTAGCATGTTAGCATGCTAACATTAGCTAGTTAGCAGTGAACACAGAGCGCAGCTGAGGCTGATGGGAACGCCATCAGCTCTGCAGGTGTTTGGTCAGAAACCAAAGCGTCGGACACGTTAACATGTCGACCTGATGGTGGCGCTAGAGGGAAAGTCAGAGGATCAGCAGAGTGATTACAGAACATGAACGATGAAGCACGTTTCATCACAGTCCGTCCAGCTGCTGAGAGTTTGCGAGTGGTGAAAAGTGGTGGAACAACTGTAACACTAGCTTCGCTGCAAACAGACTGTATAACGAACAAAACAGAGAAACAGAAATAAAAGAACAAACTAATGAAATCAAGACAGAAAAATGAACAAAAAGACAAATTATGTAAAGAAAGAAGTGTAGACTGGTGGTGTAATCAGACCGCAGGCTGTTTCTTCTCAATTACAGCCTCCTACACTGCTCAGAGTGTGTGTCTATATAAAGACATGGACATCTCTGATTGTACGTGTGTTTGTGTTGTTGTGTGTATTAATGTGTGTGTATTAATGTGTGTGTGTGTTTCTTGCCGCAGTGCCACATCTCTCTCCTCCCACTCTGAAGCTAAAAACAAACGCAGCGGCTCTCATTACACACACCGAGAGTCCAATCAATACGCCGAGGCCTCTGGGGGCCCGCCCTGCTCTCTGAGTGTTTGTGTGTGTTGACAGTCAGCTGTAAGTTAAGCCTGTTTAAGGCCGTGAGCGTAAAGTTGATCTGAGCTCAGGCTGTTTTGGCTTCAGTCAAATAAACAATGAAACAAAACAACACGAGACGATAACGCCGTGATGCGTTCACTGTCTTCTCTGGCGATGCGTTCATGCGTGTGTCCTCGCATGATGCCTTTACTGTCTTCTGTGATGCGTTTATTTTTGGCTCACTGTCTTCTCTCGTGATGCGTTCACTGTCCTCTCTCGTGACGTGTTTGCCTTTTCTCACGATGCAGTAAGTGCTTTCTCCAGTGATGCATTTGCTGTTTTCTGTGGTGTGTTTACTGTTCTCACTTGTGATGTGTACTGTCTTGTCTTGTGATGCATTTACTTTCCCTGCCGGGGATGTGTTTACCGTCTCATTTGACGATGCGTTCACTGTTGTCTTCTGTGATGTGCTTATTGTTCTCTCTGAATGATGCGTTTGCTGTCTTCTTCGTAATGTGTTTACTGTCATCTCTGCTGATATGTTTACTCTCTGGTGATGCCTTCACTGTCTTCTGTGCTGTGTTTACTCTCTGGTGATGCCTTCACTGTCTTCTGCGATGTGTTAATTGTCCTCCCTCATGATGTGTTTACTGTCAGTGCGTTCAGGGTTATTTTCTGGCGGCGCGTTTACTGTTCCCTCCCGCGATGCGTTCGTGTCTTCCCTGGTGATGCCTTTGCTGCCTTCTGCGCTGTGTTTATTCTCTGGTGATGCCTTCACTGTCTTCTGTGCTGTGTTTACTCTCTGGTGATGCCTTCACTGTCTTCTGTGCTGTGTTTACTCTCTGGTGATGCCTTCACTGTCTTCTGCGATGTGTTAATTGTCCTCCCTCATGATGTGTTTACTGTCTGGTGATGCATTCACTGTCTTGCCTGGTGATGCCTTCACTGTCTTCTGTGCTGTGTTTATTCTCTGGTGATGCATTCACTGTCTTGCCTGGTGATGCCTTTGCTGTCTTCCTCCGCGATGCGTGACTTGTCCTCCCTCGTGATGTGTTTACTGTCCTGTCCTCTCTGGTGATAATTCTCAAGCGATGCATTCAGGGTTATTTTCTGAAGGCGTTTACTCTCAGATGACACTTTCACTGTGTTCTCTCTGGCGATGAATAGAAGACAGTGAAGAGTGTTTTCTTTCAGGCTGTGTGTTGTCAGACATGCTGTTGGTTTCTGTTGTGAAAACAAACTGACTGATTCTGTCATCGCACACACACACACACACACACACACACACACACACACACACTCTACACTGTCTATATTTAGCGGACTGCTGCAGGAGAAAACTCGTGAATTTTTTAAACTCTGTAACCCGACTTTTATCTCCGCTCTCTGCACTTCTCTCTCTCTCTCTCTCCGTCGGACATGTGGGGGATCGCCGTGGCAACCCCCTGGTTTCCCGGGGCGATTACCGAGCCCTGTTACATCATCACCCTGTCCTCGCACACATCTGTACTTGTGAGGACCTTCACTGGCACCTTATAACCCTAAATTTACCGCTAACGTGTTAACCCAGAAGGAACTGGTGCTAGCTTGTCTTTTCAGCTCAGTACGTCGGGGCCGTACCCATCTGACTCTACATATCACACATCAAATTCATCGTCACAAAAAATCGCTCTTTACAACGATTTATGGCCCATCTTTCTATTTCAGCATGTGACCTTTCACAGAAACAAAACGTATCGTTTGACACAGGCTTTCCTTTTTCTTCCAGGCACCAGAGTCCGGTCTTCGGACGTGTTGGGGAAACCTTCTGGGGCCGACCTTGTAGCTCAGCGACTCTGATGGTAAGTCCTCAGCTCACTTTATAAAAAGGATTTTTTAATCTTGGGATAGGCTGATCACCACAGGGGAGATAATGCTGCCGTTACGTCATAGATACTAGTTTGCAGCTTGTGAATGCAGCTAACATATAAGTCTGGTGTCACTCTATAGTTTTCTTGTTGTGACCCAAACCAGCAATGAACTGACTTCATTAGAGAGACGGACACGTGGTTGGTTTGGGTCTGCACGTGGGATTTGTACGTTCCCACCTGTGCATTAAAAAAAAACCTTGTTGGAAATAGTCGAAATGTCTCAAGAGCTTCCTGTCCGAGGCGTGGACGCTGTGCGTGGATGAAACCAGAAGCAGACTGAGTGAATAACTGCTGACGTCATGAAGAGCTGAAGAGCATCAGCTGTGTGCGGAGCGATGAGGAGGCTGGAGCCTTCCTCACGTGAACACGTGAAGCCGACAGAAACGTCACGTTTCCCATCGTCTGAGCTTTTAGTGACGTCGTCCGCTGCGTCCTCTTCTTCTTCTTCTTCTGCGGCGCTTTTAACGGCAGCGGCTGGAGGATCGGCTCCGCCAGCTGTTCGCCTGAACCAGCTCTTAAAGGTGATTTCAGACCGCGTGGGACTGCGGTAACGTGTGTTCTGTGTTTTGAATCGGGGGGGCATCAGGGTGCAACGCTGCCAGAGTTCAGGGAGCGTCTCCCTCCGCTCGCTGTCTGAAATCACCGAATCACAGAACAGAAGCAGATGGAAACGTGCATTTAGTCACTTTTTCCCCCCAGATTTTTAAGATGGAAACTTGACTAACAAGAAAAATATAGAATAACACCAGACTTTAATGTCCAAGTTATAATCACGAGCGGGAAACTGCTTGTTCTGAAAGCTCTGATACACCTGACGTGGACTGATACATCAGGTCACCCAAAGTCTGTTCTTCAGGGTAATTAAACACTAATTTAATAAAGTACTGCAGTTTATTGACCATGCACATCATTAAACTCTGAGACAGTGCCGTGAAGTGAATGCTCGCAAGTCGTAAACAGGGATTTCTTCTCCGTCTTCACTACAAACACAGTTTCTGTCTCTGGCCGGCTCTCTGCGTTAATACCCGAATAAAACATGCGGTTGGCCGTCAGACGGCGGTTCAGAGCCAGTTTGACTTCAGTTTCACGCGCGTATGAATTCTAGATGACCACCAGATGTTTTATTCGGGTATTAACATGGCTGAAACATGTAGACGTTAGCGTTTAGCTCCCAGAGCTCCTCATCGCTCCTCGTCTTTCACCTCCTCCGGCATCTCTGTCACTCAAAGCTGCCCCTCCAGTCTGCTACAGTTTCACCTCCTCTTCATCTCATTTGAACTTTCCTTTCTTTCGTTCTTTTCTCTTCTTTCACTTCACCTCCTGCCCTTTCACCCTCCCGTCTCCTTTCGTCTCCTCTTTCCTCACATTTCACCTCCTCACATTTCTTCAAACTGATTTTGTGAGCTAAATAAACTTTTTTTCCATCACTGATTTGCTCTGAAAACATTTTTAATCGCTGAGAACATGAGATACGACAAGATAAGATCCAAAAACCTGTTTGGACTTTTACTCCAAAATTAGGAATGAAAATGTGAAACTTGTGTTAAACATTTGAACCAACACCCTTTTTTTTTTTTTAAAAACAGTATTTACAGAAAAGAAAAACATTTCATCTCTCAGCAGTCAAACAAAACATGAAACATTAGTACAAAGATTTTCAAACTGTTGAAAACAAAATATTTAAGAAACTAGTTGTTTTTGAACAAGTTTGTATTTAAAAGGTCAGAAAATGTGGTGTAACAATTAATTACATATGTTTTCATGCAACTTAAATACATACGAGTGTTAAGATGTTATTTATTATTTTGCCACTTGAAAAATTTATATATATATATTTTTTTTTTACACAAATTACTTTTTGGCCAGTTTGTAAATATTGACAAATCATTCTCTGAAGAACAGACGAACACTTTCTTTTTAGTTGGATTGTTTCTTTCGGTTTTGTTTTTAATTTGCGTTTTCTGTTTAGTTAATGCAGAAAAATGTTAAATGATTGATTTCAAGAAGAAGAATATTATTATTTATCACCGTGTTACGCTCTTCTTTAATGAGCTTAATGAAGTTAAAGCAACAGAACAGACTTTATCTGATTGATCCGGGATTTCCACGCTCACGTATACATTGCTTATGCAGATCGGTTATAAGATCTCTCCCCGAACTGCAGATGGATTTAATTGTACTTCAGCTTTTGAAATCGTGCTAATATCACAGATCTACTCTCAAAAAATACTGTTTGCTTTCACACCACAAACGAGACTTCTCCGGTTGTTTAGTCCAAACCAGAGTTTGGCAGATGTGAAAGCACCTTTTACTCTGCGTCTGAACATGTGACTCAAAACTCCAGATTGAAGATGAATTTTGTGTTGATTCCTCCTTCAGCTGATCTTCTTTCTCTCTCTGGTTGTTCAGAGCTGAAGACGAAGCGACGAAGAACACGAGCGTCAACGCGGAGGCGTCCGAAGGTACCAAACACCACGGGTCAGTGTTCAGAACAATAATTATGTGCACCAGATCTCTTAATACGGCCGTCTAACCGACACATCAAAAGCAGAGGAAAAACAATAAATAACAGCAAATACAGTTATGTTAATCGCTCCGTCACTGATCGCCCTCTGGGCAGAGAGCTGGAGCCCGGGTGATGAAACCAGCCACCTGAGCGGGCGCCCACCTGCCACGTCCTTAATTACGCAGAACTTTGAGCCTTAATATAATTTAAACAGGTGAGGTTCACCCCCCTCACAGCTGGCATGGACGGGGAAATTAGCTTTTAGAGACCAAAAACGTTTATTTCTGCTGTGAAGTCGGGCATTTTAACTCGGGGCTCCGGCTTCCTTTCGCGTTGGCCTCATTTTTCAGCCCCGGAGGCTGGCGCTTGCTCCTACATAGCTAGCTAGTTGATGGGGTCCACCTTAACGAGATAGCGTCTGATTGGCCGGGCCAAGGGTTAATTGAAGGGGAGGAAGTGATGTGGGGTTTTAATTAAAAGGAAACCTCAGAGGGACGCTGACTGTTCCTACAGCTGAATGTCCGTCCAGCTGGACATGACGTCAACACGACTGAGGTGAAATATGAAGAAAACCAAAATGGATGTTCTGATTAGTTTAATTGAAAACAAAATCCAATAATTTCTGTCCAGAACTTAGCAGAGAAGCAGTCGGCCACAACGTAAATACACTTTAATTGGCGTCTGTTGCGTTAGATGAGCTCCATCTGATGACGAGAGGAACGCAGCGTTAAAAACGTTTCCATCTCTTTCGCAGCAAACTCATCATCACCTACGCCTCGTTAACACCAGGAAGTCAGTGATGATTCAGGTAAAAATCAGACAGACATGTAGGAACAGTCAGCCTCCCTCTGAGGTTTCCTTTTAATTAAAACCACATTTGAACTCATCACTTCCTCCCCTCCAATTAACCCTCGGCACGGCCAATCAGACGCTATCTCGTTACGGCGGACCCCGTCAGCGCCGAGCGCTCACCTCTCTAATCTGTCTCTCTCTCGGCGAGACAGGAAGTACCGGACAGCTAATTAGCGCTGAGCGAGGCGGCGGCGGCGTCTCCCCCGCTGAGAGCCCCGAACTCGACCTCCATCACCAAACTTTACTGAGAGCAGACAGTTTTATCCCGAAAAGATCCAACAGTAACAGAGAGGATTGTGGGAAGGACTCACAGAGCTGATATAGTGTCACCTGCACAGATTAAAAGAGAACAAAAGAACCAAACTCAATTCAACTTTTAGCCGATTCTGAGTCCACTGGGAAAACTACATTTTAAGAGATTAACACTAGAGAGACGTCTTCCCACAGGCGCCTGTAACGTTGTAAACAACTCTTATCTTGAATTTTTCTGATGTGTTTGTGCGTATTAAAACTATAATAGTCCATTTACTATTTACATAGTAAATGATTTTATCCCAACTCGGTCTGTTTGCCTGTAAATCTCTTGAAAATAAATCTTTTTTATTGTCTAGACAAACGAAAGCTTCACATCAGCACTGATGAGTCTTTTCCTCCCTCCTCTTCAAACATGTGGTCCAGGACGTAGACCGATCCCAACTGGAAAAAGTAAGAGACAAACTCAGTTGCATCCCCACTTTCCTCTGCACCATTTGGTGTCCCCCGTTATTAATTAATCCAAATGTTAACAAAGGAGGATGGAAACTGTTTAAACTCATGTAATCCACGACAAAGACATTTCTTTATTTAATGAGTTCACTGAAAACATATTTGGAGAATAAAAAACTGGAGGATTAGATAGTTTTGAAGGTAATTTTAAATTTATAATCTTGGTTCCCACTAAATGAAATTATGGAGTAATTAAAAGACAGAAAAGGCTGTGAGATGTCCCATCCAGTACATAGCAGAGTATAAATCAGACACTGAGTCAGACTGGTTGTTGATATTTAATTTAAATGTAGCTCTGGATGCTGCAAACACTCGACAAACTGCATTTAAAACGGTCAGCGTGTAGTTAAGGTCAGGTTGTTGTGCGAGCAGAGAAAAGCACAGACGCGTCGTCGTCGTCTCAAGACAGTATTTTATCATATTTTAGCGTCGTGATCATCATCAGTCTCATAAATAGATCCGTTGATTCTTCATACAGTTAGAAGTCATATCACAGCATATACACAGATTTAAACATTACAAACAAAAACAGGCTGAGTCACTGCCCAGCGCATAGACCGATCCCACTCAGAGAGAGAACACTTCAGTGTGTTTTCAGTGCAGCTCGACTGTCTTTTAAACGTAAAGATATTTTCTCTGACGAACAATCACGTTTGTGTCGTCGGAATCTTTAAAGTGAGATTTACTGCCGTTTAAATATGTAATGAGTTTGGTTTAAAGGATCTGGTAAGAGCCGCGTGACGCGCTCTTTCCTTCAGAAGTCCTCGAACAGATAAAGCTGCACCGTAAACAAGAGTTCCTCTCACTCGTTTTGAGATTTTAAAGTCTTAACATCAGACTGAAGTGTACAAACAAAATAAAGCAGAAATATTACAGGCGGTTACAACATAAAAACACAGTCTGCTACAAGCATAGTGTCCAGGATATAGTCAGAACCCGGTCAGCAGAGGCAGCCTGTGGCAGACGTTCAATCCAGGACGTAGTCAGAGTCCCAAGAGAAGAAACAAAGGCAGAGCAGACAGGAAGTGTTTGTTTTCAACTTCCTGTCAAAAAGTTTTAACTTTTTTACAAGAAAACAGAAGCAGATTTAAAGATCAAAATAATAAGATATGTTATTTAAAGCAGGAAGTAGACCAAGCTGACAGTTTCCTTTAAAATAAACTGATACATTCACGAAATGTTATTTTGAATTAACCCCCCCCCCAAAATAACGAGCCTTAATTACAATATATGGACAAGTAATACGACCAGCGACTAGTCTGGTCCACGAACCATTTCATGACACTCGTTCAGTGTCTGTAAGTGTTTTGAAAAGTAATAAATAACAGAAGGGATGCAGAATAGTTTCACAAAAGCTCCATCGAGCTAGACAGACAGCGGTGAAGGGCATTTAGTCCAAGAAATAACCACAGCCCGACACAAACACACTGTGCTCGTATGTTTAACCGTTTGCCGACAAACACACTTTCCCAGCAGCGTAAATGTTTTGTCTGAAAGCAAAAAAAAACACCAAGTCAACAAAGAATTACGTGAATATTTTGTTAATTTAACCTTCTTCTCTTCTGGCTGCTCACCGATCGCCATCGTGTTTAAAGAAACATGTTGATTTACGAGTTTTTATCTCTGCACAGCTGCGCGCTTGGAGACATTTTTGTGTGGACGTAGCTGGTTAGCTTGCTAACTATGGATCAGACTGTTAACGAGCACTAGACCGTCAGAGATGCTCTGAGTTTAACTCGACATCTTAGCATACGAGCTAAATGCTGTGAAGCTTTACGGTTTTGTATTTATTCTGCGAATGAACTGAAAAGTCCGCGTTTGCTGAGCACCGAGCATCTTGACAAAATGATAAATATCCGTGAAAACCAGCAGAAACGCTTCCCCTTACTTGTTCCTCTTTCCTGGAGCTTTCCGCCACGTCTCGTGGTCTTCATCAACCTCTGGTATTTGCTCAGTTGTCGTGGAAGGTGGTTTAGTTATAAAACGGACCTAAATATGGACTAAAATGTTCTCCGCGACAGCTGAGCCAAACTGCAATCGCTGTTGAAGGTCATGAGATGTGACCGAAAGCTCAGAGAGAAAAAAGCAAGTAAACCTTGTGATTTTTTTTTTTTAAATCAAACAGCCAGTTACAAATCCCAGGTGTTTTCAGACGATCAAGCGGAAATACAGAACACTGACATGGCCGGGCAACCGCACTTTGAGACGTAGAAACCAGTGAAATTAAAGATTTACAATCAGTTACAATGAGTGTTTTCCAGGTCGTAGCCAGGACTCGACAGAGGAACTGAGTGGTGCAGTCTAATTGTACATTCAGTAGCAACACAGCCCAGTTTTTCCATTCCCTCGGGTCTTTAGTTTCTTCTTCTGCGCCTTTTAAAACTTACGGTTTCCTCTCGTCATCGAGAAACAATAAATGGACAAATTCAAGCATTTAGTCGTAGCCCAGCAGGAAGACAGAGGTGGTGAAATCGTGACCACTCCAGACAGTAGTTGAAGCCCACAGCAGGTTTTGCGTCATGAACGCACGGAATGGGAAAGGAAGAAATGTCGGATCCAGGTGTTAGTCTGAGCCCAGTCCACACCTTCCGGCTGAGGTGAACGACAGTAGTGAGGAGGGAGGGAATGGACGGATGGAGCCAGGCAACAGTCTCATCCCGAACCAGCTGCGCTGCCACCAGGACTGCTCTCTTTACTGAGACGGACTAATTCCTGGGACAAAACCTCCAGGTCCTACAGAGAGAGACAGTTTCCCGTTATTTATATTTAACATCGTTGACCTCAGAAACAGAAATTTGAACATCAGCTCACGAAGACCAAGTTGTTTTTCAAAACTTAAAACTTTTATCTGGTCGTTAAATGAGAATAATTTAGTTTAAATGTTCCTTTACACTTTTAATTTAGAAAATGTCAGAAAACTGAAAACTGTCCAAGGTGACGTCTTATTTTATCTGACATATTCAGTTAATTACGTAATATCGTGCTAATACAACGGTTTTCACTGGACGAACCGAGACATTTGAAGTAGTTTTCTAACATTTTAAACAAATAATCCTTGGTTTGGATCGATTACTCATTGAAGTAAAATGCCAAATCGACTGAATCAGCCCTTCTTACAGAGACCGTTCACTGCTGGCATCAACATGCGTCTCGTCTCTTAGATAAGATCTGAACCTCATTTACATTTACCGCTCGTGTTAATGCGTCTCCGGCGTCCACGGCGAGATCCGATCGCCACGTCCTCCTCGTTTGCGCCGGTCCGAAAATGCTGTGACATTGATTTGCTCGAGGTCTTCCGGTTAAACCGCTCTATAACTACAGACTGTATAATAATAATGATAATAACGTCACCGTGATTAGTTTTCGTCTCTCTCAGCGGCGCCGCCTGTACGAGCCAAAAAACTTTTGATTTTATTTGCAGAAGACTGCGACCGGTACGTATTTCGGCTCGCGTTCGATGCGTCCCGGGTGCATTTACACCTGCGCTTTCGTGCGATCACCCACAACGCACTTCTCACAGCCGACGTCTTTAAAACGCCTCGTTTCACCCGACCGATCGTCCAAAACCACAGAATATTTAATGACTAATGAGTGATGAAGACGAGAGAAGCCCCGGCGCGTGAACAGCGACTGAGACGTTTACTAAATAACTCAAAGTCTTTTGCTTTCGATCGTCGGTTTCTCGACTCAGTGAGGCGGCAGAGGAAACAGTTTGTCTCCTCTGTCAAGGTTACTGCAGCCTGAGTGTGTGTGTGTGTGATCCGTCCTCCTACAATAATAACCGCCTCACACACACTCATCGTCATGGGAACAGTTTCCGCCGCCCACCACACACAGTGAACTGACTACGGACTAAACTCATGTTGGATCCTCGTGTTCAACAGCAGGAAACTACATTACCCAGAAATCCTGCGTGTTCTTTAGATTTCGG
>CM050849.1:33128463-33173463 GCA_027580175.1 Siniperca scherzeri | reverse complement strand
TTCCTCACTTCACCTGTGTGTGTGTGTGTGTGTGTGTTACCTATGCGGCTGTCCATCACGTAGGTCTCTATGATGGCGCTCTTCCTGCAGATATCTTCAGCCATCGACGAACAGCTCACCTCCAGATGTTTCACCTGAAGGAGAAACGGTTCAGTGTGCTGATAATACAACAGTGTAGAAATACAAGTTCAAGTCCTCGTCGTGCAGAATAACAAATGTTATGTTGCTGCATTAATGCGTTCATCACTTTAATGTTCATCACCGGGCATCTTAAAGTAACACGTCGTCATTTATTAGCGGATTTATAAATTAATGATCTGAATATGCAAAGTAACTAAAGTTATCAAATAAATATAGTGAAGTAAAAAGTACATGAAGTGGAAAGTAGCAGAAAATAGATACAAGTACCTCAAAATTGTACTACTAGTAGTTGAGTAAACGCAGTCAAACATCTGTTTTTGTTTTCTGACACATTACATATTCATTTACAGTGTCCTTTGTTGTTAATTAATTGTCAGTTTAGTCTCTGATATGTAAAAAAAAAAAAAAATAAATAAATAAATAGATGAAATGCTGGTCAGAAGTCACCAGAAACACAAACGTCTTTTCAGACAAAAGAAACTAATAAAAGCAGATTTTTCTTCTCGATAACCAGAAAACGTCGAGTATTTTTTAATTCGAGCGTCAAACATTAAGACATCGACTATAACTGCAGCGTCAGCACAGACGCCAGCGCAGACGCCAGCGCAGACGCCAGCGCAGACGCCAGCGCAGACGCCAGCGCAGACGCCAGCACAGACGCCAGCACAGACGCCAGCACTGACGCCACAGCGGAAACAGCAGAAACGGTGAATCCTGCAGAGGATTTTAATCAAACATCCGAGAACACAAACCTTCTTCTGAACGTTTCATCGCTGACCTGACCGTCGACTCGGGGCATCAAGCGAGGCGTCAAAACCGCCAACGAAGCCAAACCGAGACGTTAAAAGCGGTCGCTCTTGTTTGACAGGAGGACGGAGACGGGACAGTGCGACACGCGGTTGTCATGGTAACAGAGGTGCGCCTCACCTTCTCCTCCAGCATCCATTTCTCCTGCTGAACCTCGGCGAGTCGCTGGAACAGCTCTCCGACCTCGTCGTCCGATAATTCGGCAGGCCGCTGGGACTGAGGGCTGCCTCCTCCAGACTGAAGGGCAGAGAGAAGAGACGGAGAAGAGCTCAGCTGTCTTGCTCAGAGGCACTGTGGCGGCACTTTCTGCTCAGCTGACTGGATGTAAGCAGGCATACTGAGGCCTTCACACCTAAAAACAGAGCGCTCGTGCATTCTGTCAGGTTAATGTCAGAAAGAGATTTCAGTTAGTCAGTTCATTATTCAGTTACCTGATTTTGGTATCGTAGCGACTGCCGTTAACCCCGTAGGGGAGAGCCGCCACTTCTGTTTTCGTGTTGACGGGGACTCGGGTTCTGTTTGTGGGTAGTTTATTTGGTGTTGTTGAGGAGCGTTGTGTTTCCGTTACCTTAGAATAAGACGTTTATATCTACAGAGGGAGCGGGTCCCCTTCCACGGAGGCCGCCATGTTTCTACAGTAGCCCAGAACGGACAAACCAATCGCCGGCTCTGGAGAGGGCCTTCAGCATTTTTCACGAGTTTCGCGGCCTCTAGTAGTTTCACCTCCACGCTTGGAAGGGGAGGGCGAGGCGAGCGGTTTCGCTCTCTGCGCAGTCACGACGTGGAGCTCACACTGAATTTAAAAAAAACACAAGAAACTCCGATTTTCCAATAAAGTTTATTCAAGCAAGACGGCCGTGTCCTCAACGATGTTAACGCCAAAAAGAGAGAAAGGCAGCGTTGCTTCGTGTGATTCTACTATTGACGGAAAGTAAGGAGAAAAAGTAAAACGTGCCGCCGCAGAGTATTTCTATCACAGCGCGGTCTGAGTAAAGGTTACCGTTTCAGCCACAACGCGTTAAATACCAAAGCAGTAACATCAAAACAAGCTCAAACAGTTTATAGCAGATCTTCTGACAGCAGCCAAAGATCGGTGATCATTCGGGTAATTGATCTGGGTTTAAAGTCGGCGTCGGCCCGGCTGTCGCTGCCGTCATCAGCGAGTGGTTGTTTCTACCGACGTAGTTACGTTTGGGAGAAGTTGAGATTACGAATGTGTCTCGGAGTCTCTTTACACGTTTTCCTCAGGAGGCTCATGGGAAATGTTGCAGCAGCAGGATGTCACACACACACACACACACACCCCTTCTCCTGTGTCATGTGATGCTGTTGCTAACGACGACCCGACCCCCAAAGTAAACTGACCTGACGATGGACTAGAGTCTCAGGTTTTGACAGAAACTTAACCCGTCAGCTCTATTTACATCGTTTCTATCAATAGAAACGCACGCATGCACGCACGCCATGATGAAACAGTAAAAGGAACTAAAAATAACCGCAGAGGATCTTCAAAGACTCCTGAGAAAATAAATGTAAAATATAAAAGACACGGAGGAAAACGACAGAGGGGAGGCTGGTGGGATGTTACAGTTCAGCCTGTCGTCACTGTGTCAGCACGTCGCCGTGACAACAACTGTCCTAACCACAGAGGTCGTGACCCCGACCCGTCACAGAGACACCAGGTCACATGATGTAAAGGAGAGAGCGAGCGTAGGATGACAGAAGGGAAGGCAGTGGTGTTGAAAAGGTGTTGGTGCTTTAGGCTCCACCCACCTTGTTCTGATTGGTCGGCTGCGCCTCCTTCATCATGTCTCTGTAGGAGAAGGAGGAGACGGAGGACGAGTCTCCCGTCTGCTGAGTCCGACTGGGACTGTTGATCTCTGACAGAACCAGCTCCTCCAGACCTGCAGAGAGAGAGGATGACCCTGATCACTCTGGTAGTCCAGAAACTTCTCACCTGGCTGCAGTGATGTCAGAGTGTACTCCAGGGTGTGTCAGTACACTCTGACATCACCGTTAGGTGTGGTTGCAGATGCAGAGGAGCACGCGGACCACACCCAACGGAGCTCAGACTTCCAACCAGACTGCAGTGAACCTTTTCATTAAGTTACTCTTCAAACATAAGGACTGTCCTTTAGCCACTGCAGTGTCCCTTTAAAAGGTATCGCACCTTTAAAACACGAAACGTTGAATCCAGATGTCTGGACTCCACAGCTCTGTGAGGTCAAACAGAAAGTAGCTACATCTCTTCTGTTGGCTGCGAATCTTCTTGCACATTGTCCCTAACAAATGCATGTAAAACTAACAAAACCAGTAAGGTTTAACATATATATATATTTGATTTAGCACACAAACAAATGGATTCTGTTGAGAACCATTCAGAAAAATTTGGTTTTGTTTCAAATGCACGATGACGACGGCTCACGTCACATTGTTTTATTCTCTCGAGGCCCAGCGCCGATACAGACGTGAAGAAAGTGGACCGACGTCCCTTTAACGCAGCGGACCGTCCCTTTAACGCAGCGGACCGACGCCCTTTAACGCAGCGGACCAACGTCCCTTTAACGCAGCGGACCGTCCCTTTAACGCAGCGGACCGACGTCCCTTTAACGCAGCGGACCGACCCTTTAACGCAGCGGACCGACCCTTTAACGCAGCGGACCGACCTTTAACGCAGCGGACCAGCGGACCGTCCCTTTAACGCAGCGGACCGACCCTTTAACGCAGCGGACCGACCCTTTAACGCAGCGGACCGTCCCTTTAACGCAGCGGACCGACCCTTTAACGCAGGTGCTCTGAGTGAGCAGAGACATAAGTAGGCTACTTTAAAATGTCTGATTCTCAGGTTTGTGCAGAAGAGCCTTTTAAACATTCATCACTACTCATAGATTATATATGATGCGGAGGACTGCCCGCTCCGAGAGTGTGTGTGTGTGCGTGTGTGTGTGAGAGTGTGCGTGTGTGTGTGTGTAAAACAGTAAAAAACTGTGTGACAGCAGAACTGTTAACGAAAGCTGCCCGAGAAAGAAATAGAGAGAAATATATGCAACAAAAGACAAATAAAGGAAAAAAAACTATCCAGTTAAACAAAGCGTGTGTGTGTGTGTGTGTGTGTGTGTGTGAGAGAGTGTGTGTGTGTGTGTTGCCAGCAGACGCCAGTGTGTCCACCACAGCTGTGGGAATCAGAGCGCTGCATTAAATATTGAGCAGCAGGTTCCCGACTGAGCCAGAACCTCCTGACGCAGGGTTAGCACGTCGCCGATTATCGGACCCATCGGTCACGTTACAGTCACATCGCAGCCACTTAGGACACACACACACGCACACACACACACACACTCTCACACACACACTCTGGCCAAGTACTGTTGACTCTCCTTACTGATGCATTTAAAAAGGCAACGCCGTCCATTTAGGGGATTTAAATACTCTTCCAGTTAGTTTCACTGTCACATCAGGTTCTGCTCCATCGACAGTTAATGGAGCTCCGAGTTTGTGGCGATCAATAACCCGCAGAACAACACGAACACAGTCTGGAGTTTGGGTTTGCTACTCGCTGCAGGACACAGGAAATCCAAGTATGGGGGTTAAAGGAGGGGGCAGCATTTAGTCACGCGGTGCAAATGTCAGTCTGAACATGGCGCCATTCGCATCACGTCTCATGAGAACGTGGACTGCGAGTTTAAGTCACCGTGTCGAGCATCGACTCGGCTCCCAAGTCACAAACAAACAAACGAGTCGTCTCTTTTTTTGGCAAAAGGGATGTGACATCATGGTGACATCACACAGCCAGGGTGAGTAAGGTGTGTGTGTGTACCTGTCCTGGACTTGCTGTTGGTCAGGATCTCCTGGAGTCTCTCCTGCAGTTTGTCGGCTCTCTTCCTCTCCAGCTGCAGCTGTCGCTTCAAATCCTTCAGCTGCGCGCACACACACACAGAGAATCACACACAGAGAATCACACACACACACACACACACACACAGAGAATCACACACACACAGAGAGAATCACACACACACACACAGAATCACAATCACACACACACACAGAGAATCACAATCACACACACAGTCAGGGATTTACTTTTTAATTATTATTTTCCATGCACGGCTGCTCTTAAATTACTCTGCAAAATATATTCTGTCTGTCTCTCATCTCCATTCAAATTCTGCCAGCCTGTCTGCCCGTCTGTCTCTCTGCCTGCCTGTCTGCCCGTCTGTCTCTCTGCCTGCCTGTCTCTCTGCCTGCCTGTCTGCCTGCCTGTCTCTCTGCCTGCCTGTCTCTCTGCCTGCCTGTCTGCCCGTCTGTCTCTCTGCCTGCCTGTCTGCCCGTCTGTCTCTCTGCCTGTCTGTCTCTCTGCCTGCCTGTCTCTCTGCCTGCCTGTCTGTCTGTCTCTCTGCCTGTCTGTCTGCCTGCCTGTCTGCCTGCCTGTCTGCCTGTCTGCCTGCCTGCCCGTCTGCCCGTCTGTCTCTCTGCCTGCCTCTCTGCCCGTCTGTCTCTCTGCCTGCCCGTCTGCCTGCCTGTCTAACATCAGTGGACAACACTCACCGCTGCACTTCCCTTCTTCTCGAGGATCCTCTGGCCGTCCACGGTGTCTTTGATCTCCTGCAGAGAGAAAGAAGGAAACCTTCGTTAGAAAAAGTTCTCGATGCTGAAGCAGCTTTTTAAGATTCGCCTCCCAGATTCAGTCGTTACCTGTTTGAGTTTTCCGATGGCGTCGCCGTGTTCGTCCTTCTGTTTCTCCACCTCCACCAGCTGCTGCTTCAAAGCCTCCACCTCTGACTGCTTCTCCTGCAGGACGGAGAGGCGGACACCGTTTTACCTTCCACTGGGAAACAGCTTGGGCCGGGTATCGTTTAAAGTCCCAAAACCGGCAACCTTTAAGTGACACCGATACCAACAGAGCACTTAATCCGATGCCCATCACGTGAACGGAGGCATTCAGCTGCGTTAAAGGCCGCCACTCCTCCCCATCCAAATGATCTTTACTCGAATACATTCTGAAAGTGTTCTTTAATTTGAACGCATGAGATAAGTGTGGCGAGCCAGCGCACCAGACCAGCCTGAGAGTAGAGTACATTAGTCCTGAAGCCCTGCGAGCGAGCAGAGACGTTGTATTAGAGGCTGTACTGAATGTGCAACTGGTGTGTGAGCTCAAGTTTCTCTGATAAACACACCGATCTCCGGGCCTCGCCTCGCCGCCGGAGCGTCCCCGGGCTCGGCAGAGCGGGCAGGCCCGGTGTCCGCAGGGTGGACGCCACCGGCTGACTCCACACGCTGGTCCGGAGCCGGGCCCGGGTCCAGCCCGCCGGAGAACGAGGCGAAGAAGTGCTGAGCGTGTGTGAAGGGGCGGCCCGGCTGCTAGCTGTAGCCGCTAGCTGTAGCCGCGGTAGTGGGCCAATCAGACGTCACATTAAATGGAAGAACGCTTGTGGTGATTGGCTGTGAGCAAAACCGTCCAAATAGTCGTTTTTTTTCTAGATCTGGGTACAAAAAGGACCGAATGCAGGTTTCGTTTGACTGGAGACGCTCAACTGCTCACAGATCAGTTGGAGAAACTCTGGATTTCCAACATTTCCAGTTTTGTTCTTTTGAGAGTGAAACATTAAGTTTTTTTAACATGACAAAGACCGTGTCCTGCATCAACGTGAAGTCCGTGACTCTAGAGTTAGCAGTATACATGTAAAACATTAAACTGTGTTTGCTGACAGTTTTTAAAACGATCATTTCTCCCGCTATGTGATGTTGATGGTGATGGACTCAAATAAGGATCAGTGATACTTAGAAGTTTGGGATTGTGAGGAAAAGATTTGTTAAAAAAAACAAAACAAAAAAAGAGACAAAAGGAAAAAGAAGGCGACACGTCAACACATTTAAAGTCACAAGCACTAACAGTATTTGTAATTTTCTTTACGTTCACAAACTTGAATTTCTCATGCGGATTTTTGTCACAGAGACGGACAGCCGCAAGGGTTTGAAATCATTCCTGAACGCCGTTTCACAAACTCCGAATCTAACGTCCCTCGGAGGGTCCGAGCCATCAAACACCACAACCTGGACTGTGTCCGCGCTGTAGGACGTAACAGAAATGACAAAAACAGTCACCCTTGGTGAAACAGCCACATCTCCACCTCCAGTGACCCCCCATCTTAATCCAGCCGACGGAGGGATTCATTTAGAAAAAACAACAACATTTAATTCCCCTCTAATCTTCCGCTGCTAATTAATTTGACTAAAATCTACGTTAAAAACACCTGCAGGCTGCAGCCGCTCACCTGAGAGCAAGGACACACACACACACACACATCTGCAGTGTGTCGGATAAATTTGTCCACACGTTGAGTTTTTACACCTGCCGAAGCCTCCGACAGACGGGTTGGGGTGCGTTCACACCACATCATCGTTCAGTGACCCTTCCGCGATTCACGGATGATTTAGCGTGCAAAGCTACACCGCTGTGACAGTGTGTGTTTGGGATGAAGTGTTGAGCGGCGACCATCCTGTGGGTTAACACAGGCAGGCAGGAGGGCTTTCAACCTCCTCTCACACACACACACACACACACACACACTCTGCGTTAGAGGCCAAACCAAGCGTACAGTAAGGGAGTGGCCCCTCCGACAGTAAAATGGTACAGTCCTACTCTAACCTGTCGGTCTGCCCGGCTTCGGCTGCGTTCCTCGCACCGCGTTGCAGATGGAGAGACAAAGAAAAAACACCTTAATAAACAGATATAAAACTACTCAGTGCACAGAAGTGTTGGCTTCACTTTAAATGCCGTTTTCTCCAGTTATTATCCTTCCTGCAGCTTGATGAAGAACTCGCAGGTCGAAACACTGCATCAGTACAAGTTTGGGAGCTCGCAAACGTCAGCGTGGACGGCCTCTCGTTTTACGACGTACGCCGTTTTTTTTTTGTCCTGCACCTGAACGCAACGCACTGGCCACCTCTGTAGCAAACAAACGGGAGCGGCGTGACGGTGTTAGAGAGGTAACCGAGGCTGAGGCGACGCCGTGACTGTAACAGGTCGCGTTTCTCGCGTTTGTCCTGAGGTTACAGGAAAGGTCACCTCCGAGCAGAGCATCGCCACTGATTTCCCGAATCGATTCCGATTCACAAGGTTTAGATTCAGTTTCCGATATGGATTCGGTTAGCGATATTTAGTAACAGCACCGGTTTTGCTTGCATATGAAAGAGATTCTCAGAGAACTAATGCTGTACATTGTACAAGGAACCCTCTAACCTGGTGCATTATTAAAAATATTAATGTTTACATCAAGCATTGACCCTTTAAAAATCACCTAACAGAGCTGATGTCTCCACTCAGACGCCCCGGTGTTTCCCCCGACCTTTATATTATAAATAAATATATAGATATTAAGAACAACAACTTGAAATAATGTCCAATGCTCAATCATCGAGTATTGCATTTCTAATTGTTGTGCCGTTATTTCCGCGTTAACGGAAAAAAAGACTTTTTGATTGTTTGATGACTGCTCACTCGGTCAGTCAGGTGAGCCCGGGAACCTGAATAAACCTCTGATGCACGTAAGTTAGCACGATATGTGTCAGTGTTCATCGCGCTTTAATACCGCGCGGTTACGTATCAACACTTATACGTTTGTGAACGCTTCTATGTGCCGTTTTAGCTCGGAGAAAGAGTTCGTCGGGCTGGCAGCACAACACGTGACAGCAGCCGAATGTAAGGTTTCCCCAGGTATTCCAGCACTGCAGCCTCGGGACGCCTTCCGGTCCGCGGGGCGCAGCGAGGCTGCAGCTTCGCGGCCGGAGAAAGCTTCTCCTGCAGCTCGGGGGAAAATACGGGCAAAACGCCGCTTTCCGACCTGGGTGGGGTTTTCTCTTTTTAGCTACCGAGATAATGTCAGTCTGCTTATCATAGAAACAAAACCCACGGCAGCGCTGTTCTCTCTCGCCGCACAAGCGCTTCACTGCAGCGTAGTGAAGCGCTAGGCTATAGGACACGAGCTTCACGCGTCCACGGGAAAAGACAT
This sequence comes from Siniperca scherzeri, assembly GCA_027580175.1. NCBI lineage: Eukaryota > Metazoa > Chordata > Actinopteri > Centrarchiformes > Sinipercidae > Siniperca > Siniperca scherzeri. The sequence goes on along the minus strand of CM050849.1, from coordinate 33,164,503 downwards.
AGATTAAAAGATCCATCTCGGATTTTATGAATCGATCTCGGATAATTAAACCCAGCCCTACCTAGTTATTTGTTCAGGAACTTGAATGTTTTCCTGTTGTGTCTTAGCCAGCCAATCAATTCTCCATTTTTACAAAAACACGTATATCACTATCTTTAAATTGTAACGAATATGTGATTTACTATATACCATAGTACTTCCCTCTACACTGTTTAACTCCCGTGCTGAAAGTGAGTGCGACTCTGTTGCAATGAGATGAAAACATGTTGGGGAGTTCATGTTTTTTCAGCCCTTTTTCTAGTTTTTCAGTTAATTTCTATGAAAACAAACTCAGGTTCTTGAATCTCGCTGCAGAAACACAAAACATCGCGCATCATTTAGTCCACTATATCGAAATCATAGTTCATGGACCAAAACACGCAGAAAACACTTGAATCCTCCAGGTGGGAATGACTTTTCTTCTGTTTTTACATGATGACATGAATACGTATGAACAACAGCTGTGAGTGAGGCGATCGGGGTCTTACAACGAACAGGAGGAACTCAGACAGGAAACGACACGCGTGACGACTGAAACTCAAACCTGCGACGCTCAGCGTACCTGCCGAGCACCCGACCTGCCCGCTAATTAGACCGCTGCCATCATTAATTAACTTTTCCTATTAAAGTTTCCTCGTTCTGCTCTTTGTACCAGGCTGTTATCAAGCAGATAACACACACACACACACACAGTTATCAGTGACAGTCCGTCTCTGGAGTCCTTCAGGGAGAAACCGCTTCCTCAGAGGACCACAAGTCAGCCTGGTTATCTGATTGGCTGAAAGGACTCGTTACATCCACACTGACACATCCCATGATGCACAGCGGGTTGTGCTTTATTGGTTCGTTATCAAACTGTAATGATAACGAAGGTTCTTGTTTTATGCGTGCAGAGTTAATTGTTCGGGGATGATGGGTTTCACTTTGCATTACGTGGTCTTTTAGGTGGAAACATCAGAAAAAGTCTTTTTGGGAATTTGCAAACTTCAGTGTGAAGCTTTTCTTTTCCTTTACAAGTTGATCTAAACCTACGTTTGGACGTTGTTTTCCTGCCTTTCTCCCCCGAACGGATCAGTTTTATTCACTGAACTGAAAACCAGCAGGTGACCACAGCTGCGGACAAGGTCGGTTATCTATTCATCAAGTTTTAATATTTGTAAAACTTTCCCAGAGCCCTTTCTGTGCGTCACATTAAACGAGCGTACAGGCAACACCAAGGCCCCGTTCACACTGCGGGCAAAAGTGGCCCAATCCGATTTTTGGGGGTCAAGTGACCGGGTCAGACTTCTTCAGAGGTAGTGTGAACACTCAAATCTTGCCCAGATCTGATTTTTTCAGACCCAGATCTGATTTTTTTTCCATGCGGCCGCAGTGTGAACAACCGAGGCGGATTTGATGCGACTTTTACGTCAATCTGCGTCGACATTTGTCACAACTATGCGCCGGCGAGTCAGCCCCTAGACACGACAGACGCAGACAGTAACGTTAAAGACTTGACTAGATGTGGAGAACAGCGATGGAGCGAGTCAGTGCAGGGAGAGCGAGGTGTTAGACCTAATTAGTACATGGGGAGATACTTCAGTTCAAGCTAAACTAGAGGGATCCTGCCGTAACCGCTCCGTTTTTGAAAAAATAGCACACGAAACGGAAGAACGGGGACGCAGAAGAACGTGGCTTCAGTGCCGAAGGAAGGTGAAGAGTCTTAAAAGGTAAATTTAAAGAAGCAAATGATTTTGACAACCGAAGCGGTCGTGGTCGCGTCACCTGCCCATTTTATAACGAGATTAGCCGCGTTATGGGCGATAAGCCCAGCTGTCAGCCGTTGGAGCTGCTGGATGGCTACGAAGCAGGTGAAGAGGAGCGAAGAGTTCGGCAGACAGCCTGGATTATAGATGGCCAGACAGGTACGTTTTCAGTCTTGACATACCTGGCAATGCCAAACAGGTTACCCATCGTGCGGTAACCGACCCCCGTTAACTCCGACACGTTTCCGCACGGAGATGGGTCGCCTAAACTGAGCGTCCTGCCGCGGGAGTCTCGAGGAGAGGCGCTGACAGAGATAACCAAAAGTTGCCCTCGACATCCGAAAGTTTTCAAAGAACAGCGTCTCGGTGAAACTATTCACGTCACGTCGCCACCGCTCCTGGCTTCGTCTACGCAGACGCACAGACCTCTGTAGCGAATTTGCAGCCACAAACCCGCAAAAGGCCAAAATAACCAGTTTTGCTCTCTTTCTCTTCGTTCTCCTCCTCCTCTTCAGCACCGGCTCGTCAACGTCACGGCTTCCATTACACAAACGTTTTGAAATAAAAAGCGAAAATGCTTACTTCCTCCATAACCTCCCGAACTTTAGCGCAACGGCGCGCTGCGTCTGACGTCGTTGTTCTTTTGCGCACGCGGGTTAGTTTGAAACCTCAAACAGTTCACACTGGAGTCAGATACAGGCCACATTTTAAAAAGGTAACGTGAACAGACAAACAAAAATGAGGGTCAACAAAACGTCTTCTCTGAGCGCTACAGCGAAGGACGAGTCAGTGCGGTCAAACAACAGAGGGAGAAGCCGAGTGGTGACACATCGCAGCGACGGAAACAAAGCGTGTGAGCCTCCGCCACTCGGACCTGCTGTCAGCACCATGTAACCTGTCTGTGTTACCATGGAGACGGCTACGCTTTAATTAGAAACACACACATTCAATTAGAGCTGGAGCGGATCCAACACACACACACACACAATACACACCTACACTGACTGCAAGTATAAACAGACGCCCACACACATTCTTATTTATATTTACAAAGATGTTTTCTGAAACACGTTGTTCTGAAAACAAAAACGTGTGTGTGTGTGTGTGTACCTCCAGCTGCAGTGTGTGTTCGTTCTGCAGACGCTTGACATCCTCCTGATGTTCCAGAGAGTTCTTCTCTATGTTCTCCTGCAGAGACCAAATGAAGCCAGATAAGTTAATAAAAAGTTCAAACAGTCCTCCACCGAGTTATCATCGCACTCATAACGCTGTCGGACTACTTCCTCATCAAAACCTGGCGCCTACATTACCCACGATGCACCCCTTCCTCTGACAGTTGGGGGTGAGACTGGAGTGTTATGCTAGTTAGCAGCTAATGTAGCCTTGCCTTTGCCTTTTTCACGACAAATACGTAAAACATCCTGCTTCGTGGAACAGCGAGGAAGGAGCTGTGGTCAGAAGGGTGCTCCGCTACGCCTGTAACCACACCCAGCAGTGATGTCACGGTGTACCGACGCACCCTGGAGTACACTTCTGCATCACTGCAGCCAGGTGAGAGGTTAAAGGAGAGGTTCGCAATTTTCTTAAAAACGACATTCAGGACATTTAGAGATCCGCTCCCGAATCAGTTTCCACGTAAGTGACGGGGGACAAAATCCTCGATCCTTGTTCGTGCAAAAACACATTCCAGTTAGACAAATATCTTCCAAAGTCACAGTCTTTGTGTTCGTGTCCCTCCACTGCAGCTCGGCCGTCAAACGCTGTCCAGAGAAACAGAGCAGGGACTGAGGATTTTGCCCCCCCATCACTCCCACCGAGAGTGCATTAGGACGGGATCTCTTTAGCGGCTAACAAGCTAACGGTCAGACCGACCTCAGCCTCCTTCAGTCGTCTCTCGAACCATCCTTTGGTTCCCTCCATGGACAGAACCTGAGCCTGCAGCTCCTCCACCCGCTGCTGAAGAGCCTCCAGGTCCTTGGTCCGAGCCTGAAAACACACACAGAGACAGATTTATAACAGTCGTGTTTGGACAGACAACACGAGGATGCTGTTTCGCCCCGATGACATTCGAGAGACTTGGAAACTGTTCATTTATTTTCCAGACTCTCTAGCGCCTCTCCTTACCCACTTCCTCAGCTTTCAGTTCTTCTCCTTGGTGCTCCTCCCTCCTCCCTCCTCTCATCTCTGCCTCACCCTCCTATTTACCTTTTCATCTCTAAGCTGCTGCCGGATCTCCTCCTCAGAGCGGTTCTTGTCTTCATGGAGTCCTCTGAGCTCCTTCTCATATCGAGCCCTCACCCCAAGAACCTGAGAGGGGGAGGAGAGGGGAGGAAACAAGGGAGAGAGGGAGGAAACAAGGGAGGAGAGAGGGAGGAAACAAGGAGGAGAGGGAGGAAACAAGGGAGGAGAGGGAGGAAACAAGGAGGAGAGGGAGGAAACAAGGGAGGAGAGGGAGGAAACAAGGGAGGAGGAGAGGAGGAGACAAGGAGAGGAAACAAGGGGAGGAGAGGGGAGGAAACGAGGAGACAAGGAGAGGAAACAAGGGGAGGAGAGGGGAGGAAACAAGGAGACAAGGAGAGGAAACAAGGGGAGGAGAGGGGAGGAAACAAGGGGAGGAGAGGGGAGGAAACAAGGGAGGAGAGGAGGAAACGAGGAGGAAACAAGGAGAGGAAACAAGGGAGGAGAGGAGACAAGGGGAGGAGAGGGGAGGTAACGAGGAGACAAGGAGAGGAGAGGGGAGGAAACGAGGAGACAAGGAGAGGAAACAAGGGGAGGAGAGGGGAGGAAACGAGGAGACAAGGAGAGGAAACAAGGGGAGGAGAGGGGAGGAAACAAGGGGAGGAGAGGAGACAAGGGGAGGAGAGGGGAGGAAACGAGGAGGAAGGGAGGAAACGAGGAGACAAGGGGAGGAGAGGGGAGGAAACAAGGGGAGGAAACAAGGAGACAAAAACAACAGTTAAATCCTTCAGACAAAATCTGATGCAACTGTTTTGTATTTCAGCACATTTTAAAAACCTGAAAAGAAACACAAAGAAAAAGAAGAAAGAAATAAAAACAGATCAGAGGTGATTAAAGAAGAAAGACAAAGAATAAAAGAAATGAAATGACAGGAAACATGTAGAGGAAACTGTGTCACCTCCTTCTCGTGCTGCAGTTTGAGGTCCGACAGCGCCTCCTTGTGGTCAGACTTCTCCTGGCTCAGCTGTATGGCCATATCATCCAACATGGCCTTCCTCTTCTCTGCCGTCTGCTCACGCACACGCACACACACACACACACACACACACACACACACACGCACACACACGTTATTTTTGTGATGATCAATAGTGTATTTATAAGCTTAATGTGTCTTTGTGTGTTTGTGTGCTTATATGTAGATGTGTATGTCATGTAAACAAGTGTGTGCATTCAAACTGTGTGTGCGTGTGTGTACATGCTCGTGTGTGTGCGTGCATGTGTGTGTGTGCTTGCGTGTGTGTGCGTGCTTGCATGTGTGCGTGTGTGTGCGTGCTTGCATGTGTGCTTGCATGTGTGCTTGCATGTGCTTGCATGTGCTTGCATGTGTGTGTGCGCTTGCATGTGTGTGCGTGTGTGCTTGCATGTGTGTGTGCTTGCGTGTGTGTGCGTGCTTGCGTGTGTGTGCGTGCTTGCGTGTGTGCGTGTGTGCTTGCATGTGTGCGTGTGCGTATACGTGTACATGTGCGTGTGTGTGTGTGCGTGCGTGTGCTTGCATGTGTGTGTGTGTGTGCGTGTGCTTGCATGTGCTTGCATGTGTGTGTGCGTGTGCGTGTGTGTGCTTGCATGTGTGTGCGTGCTTGCGTGTGTGTGCGTGCTTGCGTGTGTGCGTGTGTGCTTGCATGTGTGCGTGTGCGTGTGCGTGTGCATGTGCGTGTGTGTGTGTGTGTGTGTGTGTGTGTGTGCTTGCATGTGTGTGTGTGTGTGTGCGCACCTTCTTGGCCTCGTCCAGCTCTCTCAGCAGTTTATTCTTCTCTTGTCCTTCTTCTGTTAACTGCTCCAACAGCTTCCTGTTGGCAAAACTCGACTCCTGAAGGGAAAAGGAGAAAGTCGGACGTAAACCGAGCGGATAAACATCTCCGCTCCCTTAAATGCCGCTACGTGTCCTTCACACGCGCCATCGTGTCTCTGTCCCTCTCACCGAGGACAGAAAATGTGAGGACAGTAGGACATTTAGTTAAATAAGACGCCACTGCTTGCTGGTCCTAGAACAACCAGGTTAGTCCTCATAGAAATGTTCTTTGGACAAGGCTACAATTAACATGTTACACATACAATGTATTACAGCACGGCGGCAAAATAAACAAGTACTTGCCGGTCCACGCGGGGTTAAACTGACGGTTTTCACTGTCAAATGTACATTTTTAAAACTCAAAACTATAATATAATAATAAAAGAGAGATGAAAACAAAAGAGAGGGAATGAAAATAAAAATCTTTCTGATGAACGAAGAAAGTTGTTTATGGTTCCTTTGTTAATCAGATCTACAGTTTACACACAACATCTTCAGATTTTAATTGTTTTGTTTTTGTTTCGTGGCGGTGTAAAATGTGGTGACGTGGTTTCAAAGCCAGTCCCAACAGATTTCCAGAAAACAGCTGTATCAGTTCGATATAAAGACTTCTGTGTTGGATGTTTCCTCCAAACAGAATTAAGAGCACTGGAAAGTCCTTGTTGAGACCTTTTACTGCAGTAAAAGTCCTGACGCCACACTGTGGAAACACTCCGCCACAGGTAAACGTCCTGCGTCCAAACCTTACTGCAGTACAAGTATGAAAGTGTTATCAGCTGACAGTGAAAGTCGTCGCTCCTGTCAGTGTTTTCCTGTTGTATCTGATGTTTCTGGATTAAGATTCACAGATTTCCACATTTTGTTATGTTCCAGCCTTATTCCAAAATGGATTAAATTCATTATTTTCCTCAAAATTCTGCAAACAATACCCCAAAATCACAACGTGAAAGAAGTTTGTTTGAAATCTTGTTGGTCTATGAGGTCATCACGTGTCTGCAGCGTCGCCGTCCCGCGAGAACCACGTATCAGAGAAACAGCCTGTTTTCAGCTCTGCGACGATGCGTTCCCAGCTGATCCGAGGGGGGGTTAAAGAGTTTATTCAGCTTCAGGAGGAGGAGAGTTTCCTCAGCACGTGAAGGAAACTCTTCATCCTTCGGCTCGTCACTAACACCTGGAGATACGAGGTTTCCACTGCACGGGAAGGGAAAACCTGTGATCTGTAAAGTAACTGAAGCTGTCAGACAGACGCAGCAAAAGTCTATATTTCCCTCTGAGACGAGGCCGAGTGGAAGGGGAAAGTGACATAAAATAGAAATACTCAAGTAAAGTACAAGTACCTCAAATTTGTACTTTTTTTTTTCTATTTATTATTCATACCTCCATTACTGCTGCTGCAATACTACTTATTACTTATATTATTACATTGCATTTATACTGTATTATCATCATCAACCGGTAAACCCACTTGGTACTTCACACTTATTTTATTTATACTTATACCCACCTGGTACTTAATTTATTTTCTGACCTGTTTTTATAGTGTTTTATAGCGTATTATATATATTTTTTGCTGGTACTTTCTCCTGTGTGCGCTGACGTAAAGACGAGCTGCTGTAACAAAGAGTTTCCCTTCGGGATCAATAAAGGATTTCTGATTCTGAAGTACAGTAACTACGTTACTACGTTACATTCCACCACAGCATACAGATACAACAAACCAATGAATAAACCCGCAGCTGCATCATCTGTTACCTGCAGCTGGGAGTCCAGGTCGTCTCTCTGAGCCAACATGCTCTCCTGTTCGACTCGCCTCTGCTGCAGTTCGACCGTCAGCGCCTCCTGCTGCTCGCGCAAAGATTCATCTCCTGCGTCTTCACCGTCTGGATCTGCACACGGAAGCAGAACTCTGTGGTTTATTTTCTTTATTTTTTTTAAAATACTCACCCATTAGTGCAGAGTTTGGATGATGAGAGAGTCCGTATGGAGCCACAGACTACTACACACTAAACAAAAAGACGTAAGACCGTATATCACAGGTGACAGCAGAAGACATCAGATGCCACAAACAATGACAGAAATGAGCAAAAAGCAGTATAACGACAGAAGACAGCAGAAGACAATAAATTAATAGAGGACAATAGATAATATTAGATGAAAATCAAGTAACTGATATTAGATTACAACAGATGACAGCAGATCATATCTGAAAGCAGGCGACAACACACGGTTATTACCTGCTTTAATCTCGTACCCTCTCATCTGATATTATCTACTGTGTCAGACGGAGTTGAGTTCTCAGTGAAGCAGATGAGATGGAGATGAATGACTCAAGAGAACACACACACAAGGTTCTAGTTAAGGTTTTCATGTTCTTCAGATGCCAGGGTTGCGGTTAAGGGACTGGAGTCGGTTGCAGCAGCTGTTTCATAGTTCAAGTTCAAACTCGTTCTAACGTGCGTGTTTACTAAGCAAAGTTTTACGCATCACTAAATTAAAAACAGGTTGGCACCTCAAGAACTAGTTCTTACGTACAGATTAGCTGTTACTAAATATTTACAGCCACTAGCTGCAGGTGTAACTGTTGTTAGCTAACTGAACCAGCTGGCAAAGCTAACGTTAGCATGCTAATATCTGACGCGTTTAGAGTGAAGAGTAAAAGAGGTCACGTCGTTCTTTACTCTTGATTGGACAGCACTACAGACGTTACCTAGCAACTGATTTACACATTATTAAAATCTTTAGTAAATAGTAATCTTTAGTTTTACTAGTGCAACCCAATGTAGCAAATCGCTAGCTTGAAACTAGCTAGCAGTTGCTTAGAACTTTACACACAAACTTAAAAGGATTTACGAATAGCTGATGCAACCCAATCCTGATCACTATGTGGGATCTAGATGAGGGTTCTCTCATTGTTTGTTCTACAACAGATTAATACCAATTACTCAGTTATGAGTCTCGACTGTTGATGTGGTTTATAATAAAGTTAAGTATTAAATGTTCTGTTGTTAGTACTAGCAGCAGCAGCCAATCTTACGGTTGTGTAGGTCAGTTTTACAGTTTTTAAAAGTGCCTAAGCTTTGTGTTAATTCAGAAGAGTAAGTGTTCTAAGCAAGGTCTTGGGGGCCTACATTAGTTTCAGACCATCAATCTAAGGTTAAGGTTCTAGAGAAGGGTTCTAGGTAGGGTCTAAGATATAATTACCTGTTCAAGAGCGCACAGATTAGTCCTCAGAGCACTGTTCTCCTGTAAGACGGGTTGCAGGACCATACTGAGTAAAGTGTTCTAGATACTTCTGTTTAGGATCAGAGCTACGGTGTGGTAAAAACCTGACATTAAGGGCAGGTAGTACAGTAGATGTAAAACGGGTTTTAGATAATGTTTCTGCAAGAAGGTATTCCATGTTCCATCAATTTCAGCATTGGTAGGGTAGTCCTTACTAAAGTGTTCTATTGTTTGTATTCTATAGGTTCTAGATACGATGTGTTGGGAAATTCACTTTTTTTAAAACTTTGCTTGTAATTTTGTTTAAACCTAATTCCCAGTTCTCGGGGAGCGAGTCCAGTCCCCAGAGTAATGTTCTAATGTCGAGGTTCTAAAAACACTATCTATGTGTATTATACTTGTTCCGGGGATGTTAGTCCTGAGAACTCTGTTTTGGGGTTGGGGTTACGTATATCAATTATCACCCATATGACCTGTTGTAGAGCTGTTCATTTCTAGTTAGGGTTCTACGTGAACTCAAGAGAGTTCCTCAGATGTTAAGGAACAAGTTACTGTGTGGTGTTCTAGATTAGGGTCCTGACAAGGAATGTGGTTCATGGTTCTAGGTCAGTTCTGTGTTTTGTTAATGGTGCTTAACTTTTCATTAATCCAGCACAGTATTAAGGGCTCTAGACAAAGTTCTGGGGACCTAAGTTAGTTTCAGACCATCAATCTAAGGGGAACTAGGTTCTAAGTCCAAATTATAATTACCTGTTTAAGAGCGCACAGATTAGTCCTCAGAGCACCGTTCTCCTGTAAGAACAGTTACAGTCCCATACTGAGTAAGGTGTTGAGTTCTAGATATTCTCATTTGGAATCAGAGTTGCACTGTAGTAAAAACTTGAAGTGTATCTATTACAGCAAGTGTACAATCGGTTCTAGATGCTTTTTTGGGTCAAGGTATTCCACATCCCATCCATTGCAGCACATTCTCTATGTTCTAGGTACGATGTTTTAGAAAATTCACCTTTTTCAAACTGGGTTTCTAGGTTGGGTTCAAGATGATGCTTTTTAAAGTATAATTACTAGTTGTAGAGCAGCCAGAACCCTAAGGTTCTAAGTGATGTTCTCCAGGTATATTACCAGCTCCTGAGCAACAAGGAATATTCCTCGCAGCCTTGTTCTAGGGTTCACGTTCCAAACTAAATTTTCTACGTTTGTTATACCTGTTCGAGGGCTGAAACAGTTTTCTTTAAAAACGATCTCAGTCTTCAGAACAGTGGTGTTCTTCACTAGGTTAGTCCTCAGAGAAATGTTCTATGGCCCAGGTTTTAGACCACATTTTACACATAAGATGTTTAAGTCTTTAAAAATGTTCTGGCATTAAGGTTCTAGACAACCTGTTCTGTAGCAACTCTTTTTTCCCCCTCAGAACATGGTTGTACGGTTGGGGTTTTACTGTAGATGATGTAGCTATAGGGTTCTAGGTAATGTTCTCCATCATTACCTGTTTATGGCAGCTAGATTAGTCCACACAACACTGTTTTGGAGTTAGGCGTATAGATAATGTCCTCCAGGTTTATTACCTGTTCTAAAGCAGCTAGGTTAGTTCTCTGAGATGACGTAGTGTTAGGGTTCTATGTAATGTTCTCCAGGCATATTACCTGTTTTATGGCAGGTAGGTTTGTCCATGGAATGCTGTTTCTAGATGATGTTCTCTAGGTTTATTACCTGTTCTAGAGCAGCTAGGTTTGTCCTCAGAGCATCGTTCTCCTGCAGGATGATGTCCACCTGCTCCTGACTGACTGCACTCTGACTGGCTACCTGCAGCACCGACGCACCACAGGCAGGGGGCAGCAGAGAGAACAGGGCAGAAAGAACCGACAAGAACAGAAAGAAACCAGCAAAGAGGGGTATCAAAACAATAAAAAAAAAATAAAGCACCAATAAAAAAAAAAAGCAAGAAAAACAAAGAAAAAGGCAATAAAAGCAGAAACCAAAACAAGAAAAGACGGAAAAGAGAAACAAACCAAAAGAATGAAAACAGAAAAGTAAAAAGACAAGAATGAGAAGACAGAAGAAAGAACAGAGGAGGAGGATAAGACAACAAAGCAGGTCAGAAACACAAAGAGAGAGCGGCAGGCAGAAAAACACCAGGCTATTCCACGGCCAAAGAGATACTGGAAAACATATTTTTTCCATCATATGAACGACTTGAGATCCGTTTCCCTCTCTTGCTTTTTATGTGTCATTTGTGCCTGGCGAATATGAATCCATTTTTCATGACTGAATCACTTTGGCGGGGAAACGTCTTCCCAGAAAAGTGAAATAACAGAGCAGCAGCTCCTACAGTCGTCAGTTTAGTGAAATTCCTCCCTCAGACTCATTTTAGAAAACATTACACCGAGTGTGAATGAAGAACGAGTCCACGGGTTTTACTTCGCACTTGTTTTCCCAATTTCTTGGCGAATATGGAGCCAATATTGTAGCTTCATTACTTGCAAATGTGCGAGGAGACTTGTGAAACTGTATCTCGATCCGTACGTGTGATTTGGCAACGTGGACAAGAAATTCCTACATGTTGATCTGCAAAAATGTGCGGAAATCTGCCACGTCAAGGGTTTCTTTGCCCGAAGTCAAGGCTCACAGGTACTTGCTGCAAAATGCCAGGCTGTGTGAACGTCAGGTAGTCAGTTACTTCCATTTAGGTCTTCCTTCTCTTCACATGTTTCCTGCCACCTTTTAAACTATCACTCCTTCTTTTAACTCATCTCTCACTCACTCTTCCTGTTTCCTGACCGAGTGTAGGTGTGTGTGTTTGTGCGTTACCTGGTCTTTCAGAGTGTGCAGAGCCAGTTCGTGTTCCTTCTCTTTGCTCTGCAGTTGCTCTCTCTGCTCTGCTGTCATCTAAACCAAAACATCAAACATCCAGGTCAGCCACTAACCTGGATTTTAACAAAACTCAAAGTCGGCAGCCACACCAGAGGCCCTGTGAGGCTGTGATGATCAATACGGATCAGAAAAAAACAACATGTTCAGACAACTTTACTGTTCTTAGATCTTTACCAGCGGGGAAGAAAAAGTAAAATCGTACTGGAGCCGTACAACTAAGTACATTTACTGTATTAAGCTACCCGGCAGCATATAAAGTAGTTAAAATGAGCTCCACCTTTACCAGCTGCAACATTAGGCATCAATAATTATAACTCAGTGATATATATATTATTCTGAAATGGACCATTCTGCATAATGAGTACTTTTGGTGGTCTGAGATTCAACTTGCCAACCGTTTACCACAGTGTGTTAACACCGTGGTCAAGCCAATCACATGCTAATACGGTACTTAACAGTGATGAGGGAGGTGCAGCCAGAAAACAACAGGCCTGATTACTGATTACTGGGCCATCATGCAAACTATTAGGTCAGTTTCAGGTGAAACTAGCTAATCAACAGATACTCAGGTAGACTCCTCCCTGAGGGCGGGGCTTAAACAACACAGAGTAGCTTAAATGTCTGAGTTCTCAGACCATTTTCACAATTGAGAATGACTTCCGGATGGGAGCCGAAACGTCTTGATTCTGAAAACAGCGTCCAGACGACTACGACTGAAACCTTTTCTACGATACAGGACTTTTACCAAGTTTTTACTTTTACTTTAAGTAAAAGATCTGAGTACTTCGTCCACCTTGGGCTGTGCTACAGAGGTCTGACCTGATTGGCTGCCATGAGGTCTGACTGTAGTTTCTGGATGCGGATGTTCAAGGCCTTCAGCTCCTCCTCTTTCCTTTGGTTGATCTCATCGATCTTTGTCCTGCAGAGAAACAAACAAACAGCATGTCAACATCTGCTGTGCAGCACAACACGCAGCAGGAATCATGGGCATCATGGCCTGTCGATACAGTGGTAGGTAGTGATAGGACTGTTAATAGTAGCTGTAAAGTAGTAGCAGCAGCAGCAACATCAAGAGAGTGGTAGGTCTACGTACTGTAATAACATATGTAAACAGAGTAGCAGTACCTACAGTGGAAGGAGCGTTAGTGGCAGAAGTAGTCGTAGTGGTGGTGGTAGCAGTACCAATAGAATTAAAAGTAAAGTAGGAGCAGCAGTAGTTATAGTAACTGTCATAGTAACACTAACCACAGTAGTAGTAGTATTAGAGGTAGCAGCATCAGCAGCATCAGTAGTAGTAAGAGCAGCAGTGGCAGTACAAGTAACAATGGTAGTATCAGGAGGTGGCAGTAGCAGCGGTAATAGCTTTACTAGTGCAGTATCTGTAGCTGTAGTAACTGTCATAGTAACACTAGTAACAGTAGCAGTAGGAGTCACAGTAAAAGTGGCAGAAGGAGTCACAGTAAAAGTGGTAGAAGGAGTCACAGTAAAAGTGGCAGAAGGAGTCAGAGTAAAAGTGGCAGAAGGAGTCAGAGTAAAAGTGGCAGAAGGAGTCAGAGTAAAAGTAGTAGGAGGAGTCAGAGTAAAAGTAGTAGGAGGAGTCACAGTAAAAGTGGTAGGAGGAGTCACAGTAAAAGTGGCAGAAGGAGTCACAGTAAAAGTAGTAGGAGGAGTCACAGTAAAAGTGGTAGGAGGAGTCACAGTAAAAGTAGTAGGAGGAGTCACAGTAAAAGTGGTAGGAGGAGTCACAGTAAAAGTGGCAGAAGGAGTCACAGTAAAAGTAGTAGGAGGAGTCACAGTAAAAGTGGCAGGAGGAGTCACAGTAAAAGTAGTAGGAGGAGTCACAGTAAAAGTAGTAGGAGGAGTCACAGTAAAAGAGGTAGAAGGAGTCACAGTAAAAGTGGCAGAAGGAGTCACAGTAAAAGTGCTAGAAGGAGTCACAGTAAAAGTGCTAGAAGGAGTCACAGTAAAAGTGGTTGAAGGAGTCACAGTAAAAGTGGTTGAAGGAGTCACAGTAAAAGTGGTAGAAGGAGTCACAGTAAAAATGGTAGAAGGAGTCACAGTGAATGTAGTAGGAGGAATCACAGTAAAAGTGGTTGAAGGAGTCACAGTAAAAGTGGTAGAAGGAGTCACAGTAAAAGTGGCAGAAGGAGTCACAGTAAAAGTGGCAGAAGGAGTCACAGTAAAAGTGCTAGAAGGAGTCACAGTAAAAGTGCTAGAAGGAGTCACAGTAAAAGTGCTAGAAGGAGTCACAGTAAAAGTGGTAGAAGGAGTCACAGTAAAAGTGGCAGAAGGAGTCACAGTAAAAGTAGTAGGAGGAGTCACAGTAAAAGTGCTAGAAGGAGTCACAGTAAAAGTGGTTGAAGGAGTCACAGTAAAAGTGGTAGAAGGAGTCACAGTAAAAATGGTAGAAGGAGTCACAGTGAATGTAGTAGGAGGAATCACAGTAAAAGTGGTTGAAGGAGTCACAGTAAAAGTGCTAGAAGGAGTCACAGTAAAAGTGGTTGAAGGAGTCACAGTAAAAGTGGTTGAAGGAGTCACAGTAAAAGTGGTAGAAGGAGTCACAGTAAAAATGGTAGAAGGAGTCACAGTGAATGTAGTAGGAGGAATCACAGTAAAAGTGGTTGAAGGAGTCACAGTAAAAGTGGTAGAAGGAGTCACAGTAAAAGTGGTAGAAGGAGTCACAGTAAAAGTGCTAGAAGGAGTCACAGTAAAAGTGCTAGAAGGAGTCACAGTAAAAGTGGTAGAAGGAGTCACAGTAAAAGTGGTTGAAGGAGTCACAGTAAAAGTGGTAGAAGGAGTCACAGTAAAATGGTAGAAGGAGTCAGAGTAAAAGTGGTAGGAGTCACAGTAAAAGTGGTTGAAGGAGTCACAGTAAAAGTGGTAGAAGGAGTCACAGTAAAAGTGGCAGAAGGAGTCACAGTAAAAGTGCTAGAAGGAGTCACAGTAAAAGTGCTAGAAGGAGTCACAGTAAAAGTGCTAGAAGGAGTCACAGTAAAAGTGGTAGAAGGAGTCACAGTAAAAGTGGTAGAAGGAGTCACAGTAAAAATGGTAGAAGGAGTCACAGTGAATGTAGTAGGAGGAATCACAGTAAAAGTAGTAGGAGGAATCACAGTAAAAGTGGTAGAAGGAGTCACAGTAAAAGTGGTAGAAGGAGTCACAGTAAATGTGGTAGAAGGAGTCACAGTAAAAGTGGTAGTAGGAGTCACAGTAAAAGTAGCAGCAGCAGTATAAGTGTAGTTCTGACCTGCTGTCGTTGTACAGAGCCTCCTTCTCTGCCTGCAGACGCTGAAAACTGCAGAAGGACAGAAACACAAACTTTATAACCAGCAGCGAGTTTATCAGCAGTCTGAACCCTCCGTCTGAGACTCAGCTGACACAAACAGATAAACATCAGCCAGTGGAGTTCACGGTCAAACATATCAGCCTGACTGCTGCAGCGCTTCCTCGCGGTCCTTTCGCTTGCGCGCCCCCTGGAGGACAGGAACCGGAACTTCAGCTGGCAGATAAATGTCTAATATAATTATGAGTCCGAAAATTCACCTGTGACTTGAACCTTTTATGACAATACTGGTAATGTATGTTTAATAGTTCTGTTTTCACGACACAAGCAGGTGTGATTATCAGAGTTACAGAAGTAGAAGAAGAAAGCGTCTCACCTCTCCTGTTTCTTCTTTAACTTGTCAGACAGCTGGAGGACAGACAGACAGGAAACCAGAATTAATGTTCTGACTCACTGGGCTGTTGATGGCGAAATAAACCAAAGATTTTAAACTCTGTGTTGTCAATCCTTCTTAAAAGTATGAAGGCTTATTTTCAAATAGAAGTATTTCAGTAGCTCAATCAATGCTATGTCCTGTCAGGCTTCATGCTGTCTGATAACGTTTACCTTTGTCATCTCTTCCTGCAGTGCGGTGATTTCAGCCTGTTTGGACGCCTGGAGGCAGACAGGAGACAAATGTTTCCGTTTCAGAGTCAAGTGAATAACACATATACGATACATTTACAGCTCCAAAGACACAGAGTATTTGGCCTTTCTCAGAAACACAAAAGTTCAAACTCGTGTTTTTCGGAGTTCAAACTTGGCATGTTGAACTCGGGGGTCCAAACGTCCAAGTACGGGAGGACGCAGTACGCTCAATTTGCAACAACTTGCTACTCAGCGTCTATTTGTTCTCATTTAACGTTAATATATACATGTATTAATGTGTATTGCAGTGTGGTGAGACCGGCCTCTGATGTACGACACATTTAACTGTCCAATACAAACGTGAAGCTTCACTTTAACCTTCAGACTAACTCTGAGACCAAAGTTTATCTTCTATCTTCTGTTTCCAACTCTACAGAGCCAAAGAGCTGCTGAGGTCACACTGTTTTTCCTCGGGACGATGACCATGGACGCTGAACTGAAAGGTCTGACATCTCCCAAAAACATCAACAACAGCTCTGCGTTATTCTGATAAATGGACCACTTATTCAAAATCTAGACGGTACGTTTCTCACCTGAAAAAAAAAAAAAGAACTACATTTGGTGACACAACAACAACTCAAATCCTCCGCCATCGCCGCTGGCTGATGTGAAATGCATGCTGGGACACTTGTCTTAAAACATGGACTCGAACTGGGACAGTACTTTGGGCTTAGAGCGGCCTATCGTTTCTAATGCTGTGATTTTGTGTTTCCATAATTAGTAATCGTGCAGACGACACAGTGAAAGTAAAATCTTAAAAATAAAAAATACTTTTTAGCTGATGTGACTTTCAAAGAAACTGAAGGAGAAAAACAAAATTCATTAATAATCAAGAAATATTCTTCCCTCCTCGTATTTGTGGTTGCGTGTCAAACCTGTCATGTCCGATATCTCTACTGACCAAGAAATAATCCTAAAAAAAAAAAAAAGGTTTCCAATCAAATGTTGGGAACATTAAAAAAAACTCTGTATAATAAAACACGACTGTGTCCGCCAGCTGCTGTTGAGTGAATACTGTGAAAAGGACACAAGACGACATGATTAAAAAGAGTCTTCTGTTAGTCTGGTACATGCTGACATTTCATAGTTTCCTCTCTCACACACACACACACACACACACACACACAACATGTGGCCGTTTCATCTGCCACCGTTTTTATTTTCTGGCCTTTCTGGTTCAGCGGAGAAAGCAAAATGGTGATTCAGTATTTACACTACACTATACTAAGACGGTGTCGTCCCTCATTCGTCCGGGAGCGGTTCTATCGTAGAAAAGGTTTCAGTCGTAGTCGTCTGGACGCTGTTTTCAGAATCAAGACGTTTCGGCTCCCATCCGGAAGTCATTCTCAATTGTGAAAAAATGGGACGGGAATTAGAAATTTAAGCTACTCTGTGTTACATAAGCCCCGCCCTCAGGAAGGAGTCTACCTGAGTATCTGTTGATTAGCTAGTTTCACCTGAAACTGACCTAATAGTTTCATGATGGCCCAGTAATCAGTAATCAGGCCTGTTGTTTTCTGGCTGCACCTCCCTCATCACTGTTAAGTACCTGATTAGCATATGATTGGCTTGACCACGGTGTTAATACACTGTGGTAAACTTTGGGCAGGTTGAATCTCAGACCACCATTTCCAACCAGGCAACACTTTAAGACAGAAACTCGTTCACCCTAAGGACAAGATGCCCACACAGAAACAGAGCAATGTAGTTTACTCCATTCAGTGCAGTGAGGAAAACTGCAAAGAGCGGTACATAGGCGAGACCAAACAGCCACTTCACAGAAGACTTTATCAGCACAGACGACACGCTAACTCGGGATCGCAGAGCGCCGTGCGTTTGCATCTAAAAGCTACAAACCGCACGTTTGAAGACGGCGAGGTGAAGAGTCTAAGCAGAGAGAAGAGTTGGTTTGAAAGAGGAGTCAAAGAAGCCATTTTTGTGAAAAAAGAAA
Organism: Siniperca scherzeri; assembly: GCA_027580175.1. NCBI lineage: Eukaryota > Metazoa > Chordata > Actinopteri > Centrarchiformes > Sinipercidae > Siniperca > Siniperca scherzeri. Next base: position 33,146,678 of record CM050849.1, on the reverse strand, counting down.
ACCCCTCTTTGAACAGAAATGGTGGTCTGAAATACTTTTTCGATCCCCGAGGGGAAACTCTTTCTGACAGCTGCTCACTGTCACGTCAGCGCACACAGGAAGAGAAGCACTAATAGAATAGACAATTGTTTCTAGTACGAAATAAGAGATGTGCAAATCAAAATATAATACAGCTAAGTTAAGCTAACTCATACGGAGCTGGTCAGGCTAATAGGTACATCTTCTTTTCCTTTCGGCTGTTCCCTTTCAGGGGTTGCCACAGCGAATCACGTGCCTCCGTCTAACCCTGTCCTCTGCGTCCTCTTCACTCGCACCAGTTAGCTTCATGTCCTCTCTCACTACATCCATAAACCTCCTCTCTGGTCTTCCTCTAGACCTCCTGCCTGGCAGCTCCAGCCTCAGCATCCTTCTACCAATATATTCACAGTCTCTCCTCTGAACACGTCCGAACCACCTCGATCTGGCCTCTCTGACTTTATCTCCGAAACGTCTAACACGAGCCGTCCCTCTGATGTCCTCGTTCCTGATCCCGTCCGTCCTCGTCCTTCTCTGCATCACGTCAATCAACTCTCTATCCTTCCCTACTGTCAGTCCCACGTTCTTAGCTTTCCTCTTCTCTCTCTGCCTGCGAACACACCTTCCTCCTCTCCTCCTTCGTCTTCGACCAACAGTAGTCCAATTTCCACCGGTACCCTGCGGGTCAACAGCACCGGCGGCGGTCGTTGTTACCCCCGGGCCCCGACCGATCCGGTATGGAAGTCATTTTCACGATTCGCATTTTTAATTTGGCGTGCGTTTTACGTCGGATGCCCTTCCTGACACAACCCTCTGCATTTATCCAGACTCGGGACTGGCACAAGAAGACACCGGCTTGTGCCCCCTTGCGGTTGCTAATAGGTAATGGCTATGAAAAAAAAAAACGACTAATTAGCCTAATTAGCTTTGTGTCTTTGAGATCTGTCAAATTTATGTAGACTTTCAGACAGACATCAACCAGCTGGGAATCCCTTCACATTTATATCAATTCTGTTCTTAATGTTTTCATTTTCTTGCACAGAAATAAAAAGGAACTGAAGAGAAGTTACGAGAAAACACAGGACCGATCGGCGCAGTATCGATAAAATCCTAACGACACCCATCCATACAGAGAGTAAACGCCTCATGCAGTTTTTAGTTTCAGGAGCCAGTATCGAAATTAAAGTACTGTATTGGTACAGATATTAATAATCGTGGGACAACTATCATTGCATGCTGGGACCAAAAGTATGTGGACACGGATGTCCACAGACATTTGACCACATAGTGAGTTTTCCCTCACAGGCAAATGTAAAAATGTTTCTGCAATATTCACACATTTTAACACATTTCTGGCTTTTACATTCGGGTGTTTTTAATGCACACATTTAAAAAGTGTGTAGATGGAAATCTAAGTGTTACGTCTGTGTGTGTGTGTGTGTGTCTCAGGTGTTTGTACCTCCAGGTGGTGGATCTGCTCCCTCAGCAGCCTCTTCTCCTCCTGCTCGGTGTTCAGTGCCATCTCCAGCTCTGGTCCAAAGCAGTGAGTTATTGGACAGAGAGCAGCCGACCAGCCTAGCGCTGCCTGCTTAGCTACAATCTTCTCTACGCTCTTCTCTGACAGGCCTAAAGGGGGCGCCGCACACAGCAGGGGCAGTCTGTTAGGCCAGACACACGCTACACCAGCTCCTCACTCTACACGTCTGAGAGGGTTTCTCTGGAGGACTTTAACCAGATCTGAGTCTGGCATTTTGTGGCTGAGCTGCAAAGTCAGACATCAACTGTGAAACGTCACGGTGCGCTGGATTGTTCGGGGGGGGGCGTTCATTGACAGCATGTTTTTCTGAACTCTCATTCAGCTGAGAAGGTGTCATCAAAACTTTATTACAACAAACGAAAGCAGCAAGACGCCTGAAAATGTTCATACATTCACTTCTTTTGTAAGGAACACTTTCTGACATGTAAAGACTCTTACATCAACATCCCAGCGCTGATTATCTGCTTTTGTCTGAAAGCTCGGATATATCTGATAACGTGGGAAATGGATGTGTGATGTCTGTCATTCATGATAATTAAAAACACTAAATTAACACCTCGTTTGCTTAAAAAAAACTGTTCTTACCTTAAGCAGAAATGAGGCTGGGTATCTCTTTACATTTTTCCATAGTAGTGCCAATACAATACCTTTTTTTTTAAGAACTGTCTAAATAAAATACAGCCTAAAAACTGTGCCCGTCACACAGCTGCAGCTCAGCACTGTGTTCAGTCTGATATTTACACCGTTTGTCAACGACGGGAGCGAAACACTACGTCAGGTGTCGGGAGGTGTGACGCTGTAACCACGAGAAACAATTCCCACTGGACCTGAATCCATGCCAATTAACTTTTCTGCACTTTTCACACACAAACTCCTGAACTCCATCATGCATCAAGTGTTCGGACTGCAGTAGTATTTGGGCAACAGTTGGAAAAACAGGGCATTTTTATAATTAAGTAAACGGGTGTAAATTAGTTTTGGCTTTGCAGCTTTGCCAGAAAATACCAGATTTCGGAGCCTAAACTTGTATATCAGGGTGACAAACCTGATACTTCTTTAAAGCCTCATTAATCTTCAGTTTGCTGATGTTTACAGTTTATCAGTGAAACAGTTTCAGTTGTTCTTCACTCGGTCAGCTTGTAGTGTGTGTCTGCCCTGAGCCAGCTAGCTGCTCTAAGCTTCAGTAAAGCCAGGCTGCAGGTTCACCGTTAATCCTCAAATAGAAGCCTGACTTCAAATAATAACAACAAAACATAAAAACATTGAGGAGTGGTGGAATCAGGGTCAGATTAAAGCCTTTCTGCAGGTAAATCACGGCTAATAGTTGAGAATTTAGGGTAACAAGCACCATAAAAAAAAAAAAAGGGCCACACTGGTGGGTTCACGTTGTTTTTATCTGTCGGGAAAATGATTTCTCCAAATCATACATCGTGCTTTTGGGTCGCTTCCTTCCTTCCTTCCTTCCAGGCAGCGTTAGTTTCACTTGATGTCTATGAAAATCAGTTTGCAGAGAGATGAAACTTAAATTTTTGGTCAAAATGATGTTATCATTGTGTGTTAATGCAGCTTGGAGCAGGTAAAGTTTTTTAAAAGTCTCTGAGGTGATGCATTCAATGACACCGGCATCTGAAACCGGAGTTGTCTCAATGCAATGACCAAAGCTAGATGAGGTGGACTGTTGTAATTATGCGGTTGGAAACTTATTCATTCAAATTTCTGTATAATAAAAGTTTCATTTTGGTTCACCGTCCATTTAATTTGTTATTTTTGCTTTGATTTTCTCAAATAAACGAAATCACAGTGGTGATTTCAGTACATGAATATGCCAAGAGAAACATCCAGCTCTGTTGAATGGATTCCACCGTTTGACAACGAGATGATTTGAGGAGAATAAAATTGCATGTAGCCACACTGGGTTTTGAAGTATGATGCGAGTTTAGAATAAAATGCTCATATATTACTGCTAGAGCTATTTACCTAATGGTTACAGTTATAATAATAATAATAATAATAATAATAATAGTTCTGTTTTGCTGAGTCACGCATGCTTATTGGTTATAACTTTATATATAACTATTTACCAGTTATAATGATAATGACTGCTAATGACAGGCTACTGAATTGAAGGTTGCTTGATAAGCTAATGATGAAGTATATGTGGGGTTTTTCTTCCTCTGACGCTTGAGGTTTCCCCCACTTGTCTGGTTGTTTGATTTTTTTCCCTTTCCTACTTAACGTTTGTTCTTAATTATTTTGATTAGCATTTATTTTAAAAAGGTGATTTTATGCTAAAAAGGGAGGAACTGTAATGGCAAGAACAACCGGACTCTCTGATATAATAACATACAGATGTTATTATAATTGTTTGGCGTCGATACTTCATCTGTGTGTGATTGTTTGGACTGCGAGATGAGAACAGCACACTGATGATGACGACGTGGAACTACAAATGATCCTGTTGACCGTTACGTCCAGACTTCAGGGACGCTCGTCTCCCCGGGCTGAGGAGCCCGACCCTGAAGACCGGATAAATAACTGATGCTCCTTTTCCCTCTGGACTCAGATTATACTGATGTATGTTTCTGCTGCTGTGAGTCCGTCTGCAGACGCTCGAAGTAAACCTGCAGAAAGACGAGTGATTGCCTCGAGCGTTTCTTTATTCCGAAGAAATGGCCGCTACAGGTCACGTGACACGAACCTGCAGGATCGCTGCTGTCAGTGTGTAAAAGCGTTTAAAAAGGGGCTGCTGTTCAGCATCTCAAATGTCAGAGCGTCCTTGAACACAACCTCAGTCTCTGCTCTCAGCTGCATCAACAGAATAACAACACAACTTTGAAAAATAAATAAAAAGTTACCTAAACGTTTACTGTAAGTTTCAACCAGTTTGGTCCTTTAAGGATTTGATAAAGTTGTTTGTTTACGAGCAGATGAATTAAATAAATACAGCCTGACCATCAAATTATTTCACTGAGGTACGTGCAACAAACTGGTGCACTGTGCGTGTTAAAGATAACTCCGGTGATATTCCGTATTTTTCTTCTCGTCATTAAACCTCACGTTCAGACTCAAACCATCGTGAACGTCTCTGCTAACAGCTGTGTGTGTGTGTGTGTGTGTGTGTGTGTGTGTGTGAGTCACTGCTGACGGATCTTCTTCCTCCGTCGTCGTCCAGAAACTGTTAAAACACATCAGCGAGCCGCTCTGTTGCCCTGGGCGACATGTTGCTTCATCACCACGAACACACACACTGTAGTTTATTCTGACTCAGCCCCACACACACCGTCCTGCTGCCCCAAACGCTCACTACAGCACCACACGTGGATTCATCCGCCGCTGGAAATAGTCCCAGACAGATGCACCGTTTCCTCCCGTGTGTTTGATTAAAGTGACGAGTGTTTTTAAAGATTTACGTCTTCAGCAGGAACCAAACGGGCTCGCAGCTGAGCGCCGCAGACAGGAAGTGAGACGGCGCTGAGAGGCGGAGCGACACGTCGCTGGGTTTGAGTCCGAACGTTAGATTTGATGACGATGATGATAAGAAAAAGATAAAACACCACCAGACTGATCCTTTAAGTCAACGAGATTTCTCTAAAAGCCAAAACGACAACTGGAAAAACTGGCTGTAGGGTGTAGTCACCGTTTGTATGAACGATTTAAATTATGCTGAAAATCTGATAATTTACACAATCTGACAAAACAAACACTCAGCGTGCTCCTTTAAAGTCTTTCAGAACAGCGAGGGTTCAGGGAAGTCAGCAGAAACCGGCTCACTGAGACCTTTTGGAAGAGAAGTCCGGTTTCATGTGACATTCAAATGGTTATAACCGTGTTAAATCAATGCAACTGATTAGAGCAACACTTATTTTAATGCAAACACAGGCAATGTTTCATTCTCTGACTCTGCTCACTATCAGAACGGTTTCAAGTCAAATACATTGCACAATCTGGGTTTATTTTTTAATCAGACGAGATCATTATTAGAGACCACACGAGAGGACAGGAGCTGTTGTTTTAAAAAAAAAGGGGAAATACTGTCTAAAAAGTGAGAAAAGAAACTGAACTCACCGTGTAGCTGCTTCTCCGAGTGCAGCAGCTGAGCCTCCGCCTGCAAACAGGGAGAGAAAATACAGACGCACCTTTATAGAAACGATCAAATGGAAATTCTGGTATTTGTCAACCTGGGCGTCACTTTTTTATTATTATTATGGCCGTTGGTCACGATGATCTTTTACCAACAACCACTCTGGTGAAAACTTGAGAAACATGGACTCGAGCAAAAACGTTGGGACACTTTGTAGAGCGATTAGCTCTGATCTACAGCGTTCTTCGCTGACGGATCGACGACGGAGAGTAAAACGCAGCTTAATGCTTCGACGTAGTTCTCTCAGCAACGCTGCGTCGGCTGCGTGCGCGAGTGCGTCACCGTGAAAAACAGGAATGACAAAAATAAGACAGAGAAGCACTCCGTTTCTGTCAATCACCTGTTCCAGTCTGTCACTGGCTCGCTCTGCTGCTGGCTCCTCCCCCCTGCCTGTGACATCAGAGACTCCGTTGGCGCTGGCTGAGCCGTCGGTCTCCGTGGTAGCGCTCTGGTTGCCCTGGGCCTGTCTCTGGAGCTCTTTGTCGTAGCGCTCCTGGAGGGCTGCAGGAGAAATCACACGTCACAACGCTGCATTTATTTATTTATTCCACGCACCTGAAGCGTTACACCTGCAGGAGCTTCTGCAGCCGTGCTAACGCTGCTAACGCTGCTGAAACGGTACACTCTTAAGCTTTTAGATATAGTTTGTGTGTGTGTGTGTGTGTTTGACTCTGAAAATCAATGCTGTTGTTAAGAATAGTTTCTTCCATCTTAGATCAACATCTAAACTGAAATCTATTCTTACTTTTACTGATATGGAGAAGGTGGTTCATGCCTTGGTGTCTTCACGTTTGGATTATCGTAATGTATCTGGGTGCGAGTCAGGCTTCTCTCTCCCGTTTGCAGCTTGTTCAGAACTCAGCCGCTAGACTTTTAACGGGTACCAGGAAGAGAGAACGCGTTACTCCGGTTTTAATTAAACTACATTGGTTACCCATACAACACAGAATTCAATACAAAGCACTGTTGTACGTTGTTAAGTCTCTGCACGGCCTAGCCCCCCGAGTGTGTTACTGATCTAATCAGCCGCTGTCGATCCCGCAGATCTCTGCGCTCCAATGATCAGTTGCCTCTTGTGGTTCCACGTCGCGTCTAAAACGTAAAGGTGATCGGGCGTTTTCTGCCGCAGCTCCGAGGCTGCGGAAAGACCTTCCTGTCTCTAAACACTTGTCCTTCGTTGGGTGTTTTTCAGAGTGCGCTTAAAACTTATTTTTCTTTAGCTTTTTGACAATGCTTTGTAGGTGTGTATGTCGTATGTTTGTTTTCTGTTTTTCTGTTTCTTTTTATATTTTGTGTTCAGCACTTTGGTTCCACTTGTGGTGTTGAAAGTGCTTTATAAATAAAGTTGAGTTGAGTTGAGTGTGTGAGCTTTGCACGCGGCCCCCCGTCGGCTCGCTGTTGCCCCGACTGACCGACTTGAACAAGCTGCAGGGGCGACCTGCCTGCGTCGCTACGTAACACAACACACCTTTCATTTTCTTCTGGAGGGTGGAGTTCTCAGCCTGCAGGCGGAGCAGTTCTCCATCCACAGGGCTGGAGACGGGGCTGGGTGCAGAGGCTCCTCCTCCTTCCTTCAGGCCCCGGTTCTCCTGTTCCAGCTGCTCGATCTGCGTACACAGCTGGAAAAAAAAAAACAACGACGGCATTGAAATTTAAACTGAAAAGCGTGGAAGGCCAATCAACGGGGGTCGGCCGACGATAACAAAAATCCAGAATAAAGTCAGACTTTAACTTTAGATTTTAGAGAGTAACGAGCTTCGAGTCCTTTTGTTCTTCCCCGTTCCTGTAATTCTCCTGATGAGTTTTATGTTCTGTGCGTTCTGGGCGTGGCACTCATGTAGGAGAGATTTTTAAATCTCACTGAGGCCTTTCCTCACAGTGTGTAGACGCAGGAGGCGTTTCAGCCGCCTTTTTCAACCCAGCGGTCTACGCAGGCCGCGTAACAGCTCCCGTGTAACTACCGTGATCGTGCGTTGGGCTCCGAGCGCTGCCGAAACGCAGGGACCTACACCCGGTACTGTTCCTGAACGCATCCTGTGCGACGCTGACGGAGCGGTGAAGCTGCTGCTGCTAACGTGACGCTCACGCTGCGCCCCCCACAATGCACCACAGAGCGCCACAGGAAGTCACTCCTGCCTGTGGCCGTCAGACTCTTTAACTCCTCCTCTAAGTGTCAGTCTGTGTGACCCGAAGTCACTAAACTGGACACTGATCATTAACATCTCTGCAGTACTTGAATAACTGTGCAATATTAGTTTTCCTGTTTATGGATATTGATATTATTTACCTCCATCACTGCTGTGCGATATCTTAATAATCTCAATAAGCTGCACTTAACTTCCTCTGCTTATTACTTATTTTATTACATTGTATTATTATACTGTATTATCATCATCAGCCGGTAAACACACCTGGAACTTCACTTACTTTCTGACCTGTTTTATAGTTTTATAGTTTTATAGTGTATCATATTGTTTGCTAGTACTTCCTCCTGTGTGCGCTGATGTAAAGGCGAGCTGCTGTAACAAAGAGTTTCCCTTCAGGATCAATAAAGTGTTTCTGGTTCTGGTTCCTGTGTCGACAGGGTGTCAGGTAAATAAATACATTCTGTACGTGAGTGGTGAAAGAAACCTTGGAGAGTTCGGTCATCAGCGTGCTGTTCTGCAGCCGGAAGTCTTCCTCCTGGCTGTGGAGTTTCCCCTGAAGCATCTCATTCTCGCTCAGCAACGCCTCCACCTCCTGCACCAAACAACAACAACCACCCATGTTAACAGCGGGGGCCAGCAGAGGGCGCTGATGGTCAGAGTGAACCTGTGGTAACCATAACAACCAAACAAGGGAGACTCACCTGAGCTTTCTTGCTCTTATTCAAAGCCTGAGGAGACGAAAAAAACAGTCATGGAAATAAACAACAGTGAAGACCAAGCGATCAGCACGAGTCAGTCGCTAACACATTCTGACATCAAACCTCTGAATTCTGCTGAAATCATCTGTTTTTGTGTCACGCAATGCAGTAAATATTCATCACTTAATAACAATAATCATCAAGTATCCGTTACCTTCTGTGCTTTGACAAAATCTCTTTCCAAAACCGCATTCTTCTGCCGGACGGCGTTCAGTTCTGAGACAAACAGCGACATCATCATTAGATCCTCATTATAACCAGGTCATTCATCATTAACAGCTTATAAAGAGAAAAGCGCGGGCTGAGTAACCTGCGTAAGTCTGAGGTTTGAATCATAAATTAAATAAAACGCAAGTCAGTTATTTGTTTCATGAATAAAAAACAAGATGGCGGCGTCGCTGAAGGTCGCTGCTCCTGCTCCTCCCGCCGTTCTTCAACACAAACAAACAGAAATCAGATGATTAAACGTAATAATTCTGCACAAATTACAGGCTTTTCTGGACGACGTCAATTAGAGAATTAAAAAAAATAAATCGGACAAACAATGAAAAAGCTCCGTTTCCCGTTTCAGCATTTCAAAAAGAGCCCGCTGCCGATTTCACACACGGGGAGCGGTTCACTCGCCGGGGTCGGTTGTGCGACGGCGTCTGTGACTCAGAGGAGCTGAGAGAATAACCCCGACGATGTCACAGCGACGTCACCAGGGTTACTTATAACGAAAAGGCGTGCGTCACAGAGCTGAAAACAACGTATTCGCGTTCACGTTCTGATGCAGCAAACGCCACAGCTCAAATACTCAAAGCTGGTATTTGTTCCACTGCGTGAGAGCTTTCAGCTTTCAGTTACAGCTCTGAATCGCTGACCTGGTCAACAGAAAGGTCAGCAGAACGATAACGAGACGGAAGGCGCCGAGGCTCGTATCGTCGGAGCGATCCAGCTGAAATCCATTAAACGCCAACACTGCAGCGTCGCTCTGCAGGTGGAAAGACGAAGCTGCTCCGTGGTGAAACCCGTTGAATCTCAACGCTTTTATAACCGGACGAAGAACAGCGAGCGCACTGATAAACGCTTTTAACAGTCTGGACTGTTCCTCTGCAATGCCCCCGCAGGTGTTCATAGTAACTGATCTATACATCCCAATAAGCAGCATTATCACTCATCACAGGCCAATCGCTCGGCTGCAGCTTTCACAACGAAGTTTCGACATGCAAAACCTCGTGCGGCGCAGCGCCTCGCTGCAGACTCACATCAGCACAACTTTCACTGGTTTTTACCAAACGCACGGATCCCTGAATCAATGCAACGTGTGGCTGCAGACGTTTCTTCATTTCTCCGTTTGCAACACCGGCGTCCTTGCAACATAATGAGCGCCCACTGCAATACGTTCCTTTCCCGCTGTAAAGCACCTCGCCGCTACTGTCAAGTGTAAAGTAATGACAGGAACTTACTGACTGCAACATGTTGACGTTTAGTCTTTAAATAAAAACTTTATCGATATATAGAACGAAAGGAAACTGATCTCAGCCAGCGTTTTGTCTCTAAAGTTCCAGTAAAACCAGGTTTTCCAAAGCCATTCGAACTCGACATCACTTCAGGTATTTCTGTGTGGGTCGCACATCTCTTCCTGTTGTTTCATTTTTTTTATAACCTTTATTTAATCAGGTCGATGTGGACGAACAGAACAGAGACACACACACACACACCTCTAGAAATGTATTAAACGTTTAAATTCATCCGACGGGATGAGACTTTCACGTTTGAACGTCATTTATTGGCTTTGATTATTTCCTGGTGTTTCCTGGCGTCGGCCCCGGGATCCGCGACGCGTGACCTCATGTTACACGGAGAGCACCTCAGCTAACACAGAAGCAGCCTGGGCGACAACATTAATGTGGTGATGAAGAGGTGACGGTAAACAAAGCACCTTTAACACGACATCATCATCATCATCAGTAAACACACACAGAGTACAGAGGCGTGTTTTTACCTGACGTGTTCTTCCTCAGATCGTCAGACAGCTGGTAGTTCTGAGTCCGCAGCTCCAACAGCTGAGCCTGCGCACGCACACACACGCGCACACACACACACACACACACACTTCACATTAGTCACCGTATATCATTATCACTGCACCTCGTGTGTAATTACCCGGCTTTCGTTCTGCTCTTTAAACCCGAATCCGCGTTTGGATCGATCGAAGTTAAACGTAAAGTGAGAAACTTCTAGTTCAGAGAAAATCACCTTTCAAAGAGCTTCACCTTGCGGGGGCGACGCCCACAGCGGAAGGAGCGCTACGCCCGCGGGTCCTTCGCTCGGGCAGCAGTCAGATGTGACGTAACACCTCCACCACCTCCACCACCTCAGCTACTCTGCACTATTTATCTCAGGTTATAGATCCTGTTTATTCACATTAATACATATTCTGTTACACAGTACAGCCTTTATATTTATACTGTGCAATTATCCCCCAATTATCCATCACGGTCACATCTGTAGAAGTGAAAGGTGTATACAGCTTTTATTTATCACTCTTCTCCTCGCCCTGTAACGGGTGTCAGGATGCAACAGGATCAATAAAGTTGATCTTATCTTAAAAAGAATTAGGCAACCGACCTAAAACACAGACACGGGAAGAATAAACCACCATGAAACGAGAGAGAAGAGAGAAGTGACACCAAAGAGACACAAAGTTTAGTTTGAAGGCTGGATCGAGGCCCCGATCAGAGACCTGCTGGAGGACCTGGTCTAAAGCTGTGCAGCAGGACCACTTGTAAGCGGCCCAGGTTTGCTCTGCTGAGGGCGAAGAGGGCGAGTCGAGACGGGACGAGACGAAGGAGTGAAGCCTTATTTCCGTCTCGCACAACGGGCCTGAGTTTAGTTTCTCAGCCGGAAAAAAACAGGAACAAATCAACAGAAACAGCTGGCACGCTGGTCCAGAGTCAGAACCCGGTCCATAGGGACCCCTGGACTTCGTAGAGAGGATTTAACAGAAGAGGAGAGAGAAGCGAGACTTTCCATTACTTTAGAAACGAGACTAGGCGGAGCAGAAAGATCCGAGCGCTGCGCTCGGTCAGAGCGAAGGACGAAAACAGGACGTCACGTCGCAGCAGCGAGTTACCTGGGAGCTCGCGGCGTCCCTCGTAGAATTTGACCACGATGGTTTTATACAGCGATAAACCTTGTAAAAACGGGCCGAACTGGTTCTGTACGCACGCTAAACCAAGGCCACCGGTCCAGGTGTTCCCACGCTTCACCTTCAACCTGCAGGCGGGGTCTGCGATCGCCTACAAAAGTTAAATAATGCATCTCGGACCAGGCCGCAGCCCGGGGGGGGGGGGGACTGCCGCCTCCTCCTTTTATAAAAGGATAAATCAATACAGGTAAAGAGGACGCAGGTAGAAGCTGCCGGAGCCATCAAGTCAGGGGACACCTGTGGTTGGTGAGCCCACAGCTGTAACGAGACGAGACGGTCGAAGGGTGACGCGGGTTTGTAGGCTTTCACCTCAATTAAAGTGTTTCAGCCAAAGAAAGAGATCCGGCGCCTGAGGGGCCGTCCCGTTCTCTGGAGCCACCCCCCCCCCAAAGAGGAGCGAGGACGCACCGGCTTTAACTGAGGACTGAAGGGCTGGAGGGCGAAGCCGAGGCCACTGACCTCAGCTCCTGCCCCGTCGTTTCCAGCTTGTTGACAGCGTTCGGCCAGAGACAGCTGCTCACTTAAATTACGCCCAGATGCAACGGACACGGTGTTAGTGTCAGTGCTGGGGGAGGAAAACATGTAAGGGTGCACCCAAAAGGACTTCAAGAGACCTTTACCCTTCCATTGTTTTAGCCTCAACAATAATAATAATAATAATAAAACTTTATTTATACTTATCCAAACAAAGTACAAAGTGCTTCACAACAAGAGAAACAAAATAAACAGTTCAGGTAAAATCAGGATCTGCTTTCAGATAAAAATGTGTTTTGAGACGAGACTTAAACGAAGACTCTGACTCAGACAGCCTGATGTCTTCGGGCAGGTTGATCCAGAGCCTCGGGGCCCTGATGGCAAAACCTCTGTCCCCCCTTAGTTTCCATCCTGGACTCAGGAACAGACAGGAGACCCCTGCCCGAAGATCTCAGACTGCGTGAAGGTTCATAAGGGATTACAAGGTCTAAGATATAGTCTGGAGCCATGAAGAGCCTTAAAAGCAATCAACAAGATCTTAAAATCGATCCTGAAATAATATCGACCACACAGGTGAGTCAACAGGTGAGTCAACAGGTGAGTCAACATTAAACCCTTCCTGAAGGAGCTGCTGGAGTAGACTGCTAATAAACTGTCTGCTGCAGCTAGCATGCTAACAGGAGTAACACACCGGTTTCCTTATTCACGAGAGTAACGTTAATGCTGTGTGTGTGTGTGTGTGTGTGTGTGTTAGCCTGACTCAGACCCCGTGACTCTCATCGGGTGCGAGTGTCCGGTGGATGCTAACACGCTAGCTAGCCTAGCTAACTGACTGGATAAAAATCAGGGTTAGCAGCAGGAAGCTACACGGGTTAGCTGTCTAACCAATCGACACCGAGCTAGCGTACTGTAACGTTAACGGCCCGTCAGTTGAAGACGCTTGTGGCAGTTTATCATCGTCACCTCCCCGACATTATTAGCTTAACAGCGCCAGCCCCTCTCTCTGCCGAGCTACTCCCACGCTAACGGCTAGCATCAGTGAGCTAACGTCCCTGACAGCGACGCCGCACCTGGCTGCTGTATGACAGGTGTTATTCACGCAACCGACAGCTTCCCGCGCGTGAGCCCACCGACCTGAATCAACAGCTGTCGCGGGGTTTTTTGTTTTTTTTTCTTACCTGCATCCGATGAAACTCCTCCTCTGACAGAGCCTGCGACATGGCCATGTTTACCTGGGCTGCTAGCTAGCAGGCTAAGCTAGCGGAGGAGACGGAGCGGCTAACAGAGAGGAGCGCGGAGGAGGCGACTGCGCAGACGTCTCACTCTGACGCTGTTTCCAGCGCAGACGTCTCACTCTGACGCTGTTTCCGAGAACCACGAAGGAACTACAGATTCTCCTGCTGCACCTCCGCAATACGGAGGCGGAATGTAAACTGAGTATTGTTTTTTTTGTTTTTTGTTTTTTTACTGCATTACATTTATATCCGGCAGCTTTAGATTATTAATACAAAATGTAAATAAAACAAATAAAATTTACCCTGCAGGATATAAAGCACCGGCTGCAACATTAAAGTGATGAGCACGTGAATGCAGCAATAATCCAATAACATAATGTACATTTCTGAGTGCTTTAAGTGTATTTTGATGCTGACACTTTTGTACTTTGGATTTAATTTTAAATGATGCAGGACTTTGACCTTGTGGCAGAGTTTTCAGAGATCTGAATCCTTCTTCCTCCACTGCTCCAATACATAAACATGTTGAGTCGAAATGCTGACACCCTAAGTCACAGTTACGGGGTGCTACATGCCGACTCGTGGCTCAGAATCTCATTGTTTCCACTTACTGTACTGAGTGTTTATCTTATATTCTTAGTATTTTTTCAATCTTGCAAGCAAAAAAAAGATTAAACCTTGTGAACAGCGAGAGCCCACACACACACACAGGTGGAGCTAAGTGAGGTTTCAGTAAGGGATTCTGCAGCTGGCAAAGCTAAATGGTACGCAGCCGTTGTTGATGGGATTGATTGCACCTGTGCTTCCCCTGCTGTGGGAAGAAGTCTGTTACTATCTCCTGTGAACGAAACAAACACACCTTTTGGGCCTAGAGCTGAGCCTCCTCACTGAGGGCAACACAATACGTGATCAATAAGCTGTGTGTGTGTGTGTGTGTGTGTGTGTGTGTGTGTGCTGTTAGACGTCTGTTCAGCCTAGCTAAGGTTACTTTAAATGGCTCTTTGAACTAGGCGAGTTTGCACGGGTACGGGTACGGGTCTGAGCCTGCCGGGTTGGGTCTGGATCCAGAATTGAACTGAACACGGCTTGTAGTGTGTAAAGGGTCGGTTCCGGCGCGGAGGCCTCCAGGTGCAGGGCAGGCACAGGTGTGCAGAGGTTTCTGAACTGCTGCGTTTGAAAGCTTTCGCGCCACAGAGCTTGGCTGTGACACCGCCTAGATTAAAGGTCATTGACCTCGTTCGGATCGAGGCGTGGCGGTTTACACGGTTTCCGAGGTAGGCCTTGGACGGACAGACCTTAAAGACGGCTCAGGAGGACGCTCAGAGGCGACTGTGGGCCCCGTACACACACTGAGATCTTGGTGTGGTCCTGGACTCGGGTCTTTACAGGTCTCATATCAGACAGCCGCAGCTTATTCTGAGTCCTCAGCAGTAAGGCCAGGAGAGACCACATCAGTCCAGTTCTCAGACCTTCGGGGCTTAAAACTTTTCTTTTGCGTTTTATTAAGTTAAATTCAGGACTATGTATTCATGTCTTCACTGTAGCAGCACTTTATTGTGCTTTAGCTTATTTTTACCTTCCATTTTATTCAGTTTGACTCTTTTTTTAGTCTTTTAATGTTGTGTTGTGTTTCTTGTCTTTCGTGGAAAGCACTCTGAGCCGCCTTGTTGCTGACAGGCGCCGGACAGATAAGCCTGCCTCACGTGTTTCACACTGGAAAACCAGGTAGTAAAGTTCAAGTTTAACAATCTAAATAAAGTCCAACGTTGCGTCTGAAACTGGGCGTCCGGCTGAGATTGAGAGTTTGGTTCCTTCGGATGTTGTTCGCTCTGAGGAAGAATCTCTCTCTCTCTACAGCTCAGTGAAGTAATCGCGTTCACATCCATTAACTTTCTGTTATTTCATTCAAAGTTTCTCCACACTTCCTCCTGCTAGTTCGCCAGCACACACACACACACACACACACACACACACACACAGAGAGAGAGAGAGAGAGAGGCGCTCAGTTATCTGTTCAATTATTAACTAACGGGTTAAATATAGAGGCAGAACTGAGAGAGGTAGAGGAACAGAGAGAGGTTGTACTTGAACCTCAGCGCTGGTCAGACTGCAGCCGCAGAGCTGAGAGTCAGTCAGAGGAGGTCGGCTCAGCGGGCGGGTGCTGTCTGATGTTATTTGATGCGACATGGAGCTGCTGCCCTCCCTGCTGTCCACTCTAAAGACTGTGGACCCCGAGACTCTGGATCAGGAGTACAATGTGAGTGTTTTCATGCCTCTGTGTGTGGTGTGGTGTGGTGTGTGTGTGTGTGTGTGCAGTTTTAGAGCTGCACTGTGAGGATGTTTCGACAAAGCCAGGGCATTTTCACACCTCAAGGCGCAGGTTTAAATTTAGGTTTCGCGGTTAGCACTGAGGTAGTCAGTTTGTCCACGTTAGGACTCGCCACGCTGGCTGACACCAGAATGACCTAACAAAGTACAACAGGGTTGAGAAACTCTGGTGTTGAGGTTAGCACACTTGCTGAACGCACGAGCTTCTGCACGCTGTGGCCTTTTTATATTTCATTGCTTCACATCTCGGTGGATTCTGAGCTCCTCCGGTCTCTTCCTGCTGCACGCAGCGTCGGGGACGAGTCTCTTGCTCCCGTTTGCTCTCTGTTGTCAGGTGAGCTGCGGGCAAATAATCTGATAAACTGGCTGAGCGGCGTGACATCAGGCTGCTTTGAGTAAAACATGCAAAGCAAAACACAGGATGCTATTCATTTACACACATTTAAATTGACCCAGTAAACAACGCATATTACATAACTGGCCTTTGTGCCTTCCACGAGTCTGACATCGAATTAGAAATGTTGCCTACATTTCTGTCTAATTAACACACTAACCCTGAAAACTATATTGACTTTCACTGATAGAAAACTGATAGAGACTAAATTAAAATCAACCATGCAAGACTTAGACGTAGGCTGTGGGTTAGCAAACTGTCGCTACAGCTGCTGCTGCTAAGCTAACAGCCAGAGAGGACGAGACGGTTTCCCAGAGCCGGCACAGCAGCTCCAGACAGCGACGCTCACAACTCTCCTGCTGCTGTAGCTAACATCACAACAGCAGCAGATCTTAAACTACAGAGTGAGCTGAGTGTCCGCGGGCAGGTCGTTTAACGTCACCTGACGCACACATCGGCTGCTCGGCCCGAGCCTCTTTGTGTGTTTCCCGCTCGCAGAGCCGGGGCTGAGCGCACTCTTTAAGTATATTTTGATGCTAGTACTTTTGTGCTTTTGCTTAAGAAAGACTTCAAATGCTGGGGGACGTTTCCACCGAGGAATGGAAAAGTAACCGACACTGCATACTGTGCGTACGAGAACAACCAAAACAGCGTCTGCGTCCAGAATCACACCTCGGTAACTCAGTCAGTACTGAAAGCAGCGAAGCGGCATCCTCTTTCTGCTCATGCTTACATAACACGAGGCTCTCAGTGTGGTTCTGTGGCCAGAGCGAGAGATTAGAAATAACCTGCAGCGTTCATCAGAGCGGGGAGCTCAGTGTTTCTGAAGCTTTTTGTGTCACGTTACACCGACACAGTTCACCACGCACATGCACATGCACACACACACACACACACACGTGGATGCAGCATGTATTACAGTCTCTGTCCGGTGTTTATTATCGTCCACATGTGGACACCGAGGAGGCCCTCCGTCTCATCAGCTGTGGTTTAAAACCTCCTTCGTGTTTTAAAGCGTGTTTGTATTCAGTTTAACCCGTGTTTAGGTTGCTATGGTTACAGGATTAATACACCTCAGCGTGCACACGGTCCTGTTATCATTGTTAATGTAAATAAATATGAATCGTTGCCATTTTTAATGCCGTCGGCAGCTCGCGCTCGCGGCTCTCGCAGTCTGGACAAGCAGAACCAGAACTATCTGACTGCAGAGACACAAGCAGAGCAGAAGACAAGAGAAACGTCCAAATTATTGTATTAAAAAGTCTGTTTGATGTGCAGTGATGCCGGTTGTCAGCAGTCAGAAGAAAATGAAAGAAGTAATTGAACATGTATTTAACTGTATTTGTTGTTTAAGTTAAATATTTACCTGCAGACCTGCAGAGCGCCTTTTATTCTGAGCGACTGAGAACTGGGCCCATATCACTTTATATATAATACAATACAGTAATATTTAAATCTCACATCGTTCAGACCGAGAAGCATCTGGGCGCACGTATGCATGTTGTATTGGGGGCTGGCGGGCTCGGGGCGCCGTGGTCTGAAGAGGTCTGGGAGGAAGGTGTTGCTCGCTCACTGGAGCGAGCTGGGCGAGCCTCGTACTCAGTTTGCCCGCCACAGAAAGCTTTCTACGAGCAGCAACAGCCGCCTCGGTGTTATTTCTGAGCGTCTGACCCGCTTTTGTGAGCGTGCACAGTGTGTCCTACATTACGTGGTTTGCATTTCCTGTTGCCTACAGACTTTTTCAGAGGATGCAACAAGCTCAATAACACAACAGGTACAAATGTACAGGAGCTTTTACAGGTTTTACAAGTTTCTGTCAGGACGGTTATAAACACGTGATTTGGTCTAAATGAGACATGAGGCTCGCACACACTTTGCTTCCACGTGTGTGTTTTTAAGGTGAGTCCGCAGGTCGGCTGTTTGTTCCCGTGTGCAGCAGAAATCCTGCTTCCTCATTCCCTCTGTAGACGCTGGTTCATTATTAACACACCGG